>WOVY01007162.1:0-60020 GCA_013436015.1 Rhipicephalus annulatus
GGCTGGAGATTGGTTTTGTAGTGGTCTTGGGATTTCGTAAGACGCGCTTTCCGGAAATGTCGGTGCTCGGGTAACGCCAGAACGGTTATATCTCGGTGATCGGTCGTATCTTGGCGGCTGCCGATACTTGAAATACCTGACAATGTGGTCTTCGAAGCCACAGTTGTAGCAGACTGGTAGAGGACGTCCGCCGAACCAAAGCTGAGACCACTCAGCTGTGAAGGGTCGGTGACGAGCTTGCTGAGTGGTGCTGCCCACATCTGTGTGGTGGGGCTGTGACAAGACGTTGGTCATATCGCTGGTCGGCCGCGAATGCGTCACGACGTGGCACGAAGTGTCGGTTTCGCTGACGTCTGTCAGACATACTGATGGTGGCAAAGGAGGTAATGGCACCGCCGTGTAGTAGGGTGAATTGGTAGGTGGATGAGGAATGGTTTCGTCAACCTCACCACCTTGTCGCTACAGCTCCGCACGTACTATTGCCCGAATAGTAGCGGCAAGGTCAGTGGGTGGGCTCACATCGACGCTGGCGACCGTTGTCACATTTGCCAGCCTACGGAATTTCGAGGCAATCCGACGAGTCTTCAGTTTTTTCAAACGTGCGGCATTGATTTTGGACGTCGGAGACAGAGTTGAGGTCATCCCTGCCTGTCAGAAAATTGTAAACGTCTTCCGCTATGCCTTTCAAGAGGTGTCCAACCCTGTCTTCTTCAGACATCTGCGGGTTTACAATCTTGCAAAGCATAAGAACGTCCTCTATATAAGTAGGGCACGTTCCTTAAGGAGTCTGAGCTCTTCCAGCTAGAGTGCGCTCCGCGCTTTTGTTTGCTGAGTCGGAGTCACAAATACTTCTCTTCAGTTCTTGAGAAAAAGAGCCCATGTTGTCAAGGACTCTTCATGGTTTTGATACTACATCAGGGCAGTGTCCATGAGAAACAGCGCTACGTTATCTAGCTGATCGATAGAGTTTCCAGTGGTTGTACCAGCTCACCCTTTTGTAGTGCGTTAGCCACATGTTCACATCTTTTGCTGCCAATTCCCGTGAACGGGCGGGGATTCGTGTAGTGATGCCTGAGTTTAGCCAGCATAGACCTGCGTGAAGTCGAGGCAGTTGGTTCACGACCTCGCTCTCAGCCATGACGGTTGTTGTCGGTGGCAGACCGGCAAGACGACGGCTACGGCGAAATTCGAACAGCTGTGGCTCCGTGGTATGTCGACGTGCCGTACCCCGCACTTCCACCACTCCGTTACGTCTAGGATAGGGGTTTATTCAGAGCCAAGTAACGGTCGACTGGACGGTATACAGCAGTTAACGCGCACCTGCAAGCTCTTGCCACCAACCGAACGTCCTCTTCTTCTGTCACCACCCTGTTTCATTGCTACCACAGGTGCACATACCTAAATTACTTATGTGGTAACAATATATATAAATGTATATAAACAGCTTTTTAAGACACCTGAACGATGCATTCGCTGAATTGCAATAGGAACCCTGTACACTTTCCTGACCCTCTTCATCAGCAAAAAAAGTATGTTGTCGCATGCATTCGTTTTTCCAGACTGCCCAATTTTCCGCACTTTCTCGCGGTCCCTTGATAGTCTGGGAAATCGGATGTCAACTATATACTTCTCTCTCATTCTTCAGAAAAAGAAAATAACTTTTAAAACTTAATGGCATAATGATAATGTCAGGGTAACGAGGTGGTGGTGGGCGGATTGGCGTGGTTTGTTGCAACATTACAAGAATTTTTCAGCAGGGGTTAAATTTTTGTTGCACGTTTTAACACGCAAGTGTCCTCCCATTAAGGTTGTGAATGACGTCTGTCGCCCTTCTTTACCCTCCGCAGGTCTTCGAAGTCCTCTTTCACTGAACCGACCAGCAAAAAGGTGGAACAGGAGCTCACTATGAGCTTTTCAGCATCCGTATACACTGCGCACCTGCAACAACACATGTTCTGCATACCTCTTACAAACTGTGTTACTCTTTTAAAGTGTACCTGTTTAAATGATTGTTGCTGTACTTATCAAATGTATTCTTTCCAGATCTTGGAGATTAGTTTGTTACTCTGGGTCCAGCAGACCACGTTGATTTTGGTATGTGGATGAACTTGCCGGAGAAACATAACATGTCCCATCCAAAGGCTGAACTTGTCTTCATCTTTGAGAAGACGAAGACATAATGAAAAAAAAACGTGTAAGAAAGACTGCGCTCATGGTGTTCTGAAGGTTTTCTTACTTGTGCCTTCTTCTCGTGCAGTTTAAGAAAGTGTTTTGCAATGAAGCAGCTATTACCAAAGGGCAAAGGAAAGTAATTTTTTTGTATTAGCTGAGTGAAGGTTTGGTAAAATATTCCCACTGGAGAAGCAGAGTTTAAAAATCATTGAAATTGATTTCCTTTCGAGTTTTTTGAGCACATATGCTGCTACAGCACCAGACCAAACGTATCATAGTTTAAGTGAATTAAGCTTCCCGTATCAAACAGTCTACAGGTAGGGAACTGTTAGCCTTTTTGGCCTACATTAGAACATTTTTGCTGACAAGTTGGCTCAGCTGATCTAGTTGTCAGAACTAACCTTCTTGATGCACAACCGTAGCCAAGTGCAATAGTGAGCTCTATGCTGCGGAAACTCTGGTTGATACCTTCTTGTATTTTTTTTTCGGTAAGCCAACGTTCTTTATTAGCCGCAAGGGCCTTCACTGGGGAGGCTGGCACAGCGATTGTTTTATTGTCGCAGATAGGGTGCTCCTGCTCACCCTGCTGTGTAGTTGCTCTAAAACGTGATGCTCGGGTTTAGTGTCCGTGCGTGGCATTGCCTTCTCGGTGTATGAAGCTCGATTTGGTGAGTTGGAGATACTACTGCTGTTTAAGCTTGCTAGATTGTGTGCAAGCAGCTTCTGATAGAACTATAGCATCGAGGGTTTTGCGCCCCAAAAGTATGATATAATTGATGGATGCCGTAGCAGAGAGCTTGGCAAATTTTAATCATTTGGTGTTGGTTAACGTGCACTGGCATCGCAAGGCACATGCCCCTCGAGCATTTCACCTCCTTCAAAAGATGACGGCGCAGCCAGGGTCAAACATGCAAACTTCCGATCAGCATCCGAGTACTATAACTGCTGCACCACCGTGGTGGATAGCAAGCAGCTTCAGTTTGTTGGTGTACTGTTTAATGCCCCAATGTCAGGAATATGCCACAGAACAAGCTGTAAGGTTTTAACATTATTCGAAATGCAAAGAAATTTTTGACTGATGGCTAGTAAGGCGAAAATGGAAAAAAAGACTCCAACGCTAACTTGCGGGTCGGTGGAAAGCACTTTCTTGACGACAATTTTCGGTACGTTGCCAAAGCTAACATGTTCAGTAACTGATGACGTATGCTTCCAAGCGCTAAATGATTATTCAGAAGAGCACCCATGTCTTGAATATCTCCAATGGCAAGGTCTGCTCGAAACATACATATTACGATCTCGTCAAAGGTGCTGAACGTGAACATTTATAAGCTGTCTACTAGTGTGAGGTAAGGCGAAAAGCAAACTTTCTGGAGAAAAGAAGTCAAAACTGTAGCGATTATCACTCTGATCTGACAACAATAAAAATGAGCACGGGAGGGAAAATCGCCTCTTTGTTTTTAAAACACGACCAGGATTTTCGAATCATATGTGGCGAATCACACCACTCAACTTTCCTACATGTTCGTCGAAAGTCTATTTGCCCTGCACTGCTCGGGGTGTAATGCTGTTCAGTGGCACGTTTCTTTCATTATTGGGAGTCCACTGGCTCATTTCATACAAAGTCTGAGAAGTCTCTCGATTGAAGTATGTAATGACGTGTGAGCGACTTAATTCTACGGCACCACTTTCATCATCCTCTATTGCGTCAGCTGCAGCAGCTTTAGGGGACGATTATTGCATGCTACACATGGGTACCACTGGGTGTGCCTACTCGTAGTTTGTGTACCTGTTCATACCCATTCTTAAGAAATTAGCTTCATAGGATTGGGCAAGGGAGCATGGTGCCCACTGCGAAAATGCGTGGTGACCATACGTGCCAACTCTTCTGATCTTCCTGTAAAATGTACGAATTTTTACCGCCTTCGATCTTAAAATCTTGCCTAAAATTGTGGAAAAAATATTTCATTTTGACAAAACAAAAAATAAAATTAGTAAAATAGCGTGGCCTCTGCGCTTGGCTACAGCGCATTGCCATGGCTAACGCAGAGGTCACAAAAACGACATTGTCCCATATTCTGCTACCGGGAGAGAACAATATGTATTGGTGTTATCATCATCACATACCTGCCAATTAGGTCTCCCGCTTGGTCCGGGAGACTCCCATATTTCAACCATTTCTTCTGCTTGTACGATGCCAAGGAACCCTCCCGGAAATAAAAATTTGTGTGCGAGATCTGGCCGCGTTAACGAAAATTCAGGTTTCAGTCCAGGCTTTTTGCGAGCCAACTGCATTTCACTAAAAACCAGATTGAGAGGAGTTCATTTAAACGTAGAGTCTCAGTGACGCGAAACCGCCGCAGATACGAAATCGCAACATTCCCCAGCAAAATTAATGTGTTCAATGAGCCGAAATCCTAGTGTTTCGAACACTTTACTAATTGCAACGTCTTAAATAAACTTTAGTACCGAAGTTGCGAATGAAGGCTGATTGAGAGCAGCATGCTAGAAGCTTCGGAATTACGCATATGACCACCGCACCCACTGTTTTCTATAGTGCATGTGGTTGTCGTTGCCATAACCGCTATGGACAAAACCATGGTCGTGCTACACGAACATGTATGGCGAAGACGTTACTGACAGAATTCTGAAAGTCTGCGCACACGCCCAACGCTCGAACAGTCAAAACAAAGCTGCTTTCTTCGAACTCTGTGGCCACAATTGCGGCAGTTGTGATCGTAGATAGCATAAAATGACTTAGTTCTGAAGGTATGTGGATTGAAAGCAAAACTACCATTTGATGCATACGCTGCGCACAAAACGGCGGTCGCAGCAATGCGGTTTTGTAGTATGTAACACAAAAAGCTTATTAGCTTTTTTGTGTTACATGCTTGCAGGTGCATCCTTGACAAGAAATGTATATTCCAGAAAGCAAATTTATTTTGTAATAAATCTGGCAACGAGACAAAAGTGGCTAAAGACATAGCCAGGCTCTTCTGGAACACGCCTGAAATGAAAGAAAGGTTCCTTACTGGACAGCCCAGTAGAAGACCGCCTGACAGTGTGCTAAAAATGCAGGCAACACTGTTATGCCTGCGACTCCACAGCGAACGTCCATGCCTCTGAAAAAGGCAATCTGTGTGAAGGCCAGCCCGCGAGCCCGCCTGACGCGAACAACTCAACGGCGTCATCACGCGGCGGTGCCTCTCTGCCGCGCATGCACGGTGAATCACCTGAGCAAGCGAGCCCATCGAGCAAGCAATCGGCTCCTTCCTGTCTGGCGAGTTCGACGCAATGCGTGGCGACGTCACTCGTCCTTGGGTGCAGCCACCTGCAGCGCAGCGGCTCCAGATTCGATGAGAATGACGCGGCCCAGCGGCGACCCCGTTGGAGGATTCTGACCTCACGACCAGCGGCGCTTCTGGTTGGACATTTGGTTACTCAAAGAATCCACCCGGCGCATATAAAAGAAGCCCTGCGGCGCGTCACGAGCAGCAGACCTATGTGTTAAAGAGGAGAGCTCGGCTCTTCGGGTCTCTAAGCTGTCAGCCCCAGTGCCGAATTTGTAATGCCTTTCTATATAGGCTGTACACAAACCTTGTTTAACTCACCGTCGTCTCGTCCGCTCGTGTATCAGATCTGCGCAGAAGCAGTCGCGAAGTGAAAAACCTACGCTACCAAAGGGCTCGTGACCTCTCCGGCGGAGTTCGATGCAGTGGCGCCTTCAGGACCATGTTGGCGCCGCCGTCTTTCGAAACAGTGGTTGCAGGGGTGAGATTCATGGCGCCCTTCGTAACGTCGTCGAAGGCGCGCTTCGTAACAGTGGTTGGCAGCTGCGGGATCGGCTGGCGTCAGCGACATGGATGCGCTGAGTGCCTGACGTTTTCCCCTCAGTTCACGAGACTACTCTAGCTCAGGTTACAGTAGTTTAGAGAAAGGCTGTGTGAAGCATTAGAGTGAGCTTTGATTGTTTCAAGCAAAGTCGAAGTGCTTTGAAACCAAAGTTAATGCGGAGGGGGTAAACATGGGAGTGTTAAAAATTGCTTGCGCGTCTTGCTAGTAGGCTAATAGCGGGTACGGCAAGTAGATTCTTAACAGGGGCAAACAGTAAGAGGCTAGTGTGAACAATGGAGAACCTTAAAGTGAAGGAGCTCATCGAAATTTCTGAGAAACTCGGCATTACTTTGGGCCGTGCGAAACGAAAGCAAGCGATCCTTTAGATCATGAAGAATGAAGGAGTGTCGGCTGAGGAAGTCGATGAGGCCTGGGGGGATATTAAAGCACGCCGCGAGGAGGCCGAAAGGCGAGAAGCTCACGCACGTCTAGAAGCTGAAAGGCGAGAAGCTCGCGAACGTGAAGAAGATGAAAGGCGAGAAATTCGCGAACGTGAAGAAGCTGAAAGACGAGAACGTCGCAAGCGTGAGGAGGCTGAGAGACAGGAGCGCCTCGAGTTGAAAGGAATAGAATTGGCAATCCTACAGTGTTCGCACGTGCCTAGCGTTGCTTCTGTGACAGTTCAGGTCAGCGGTCAGAGAACTCACGACCAACTGCCACCGTTTGTAGTAGGCGAGGACATGGCGAAGTATCTCGTCAAGTTTGAACACGTCTGTGAGCGAAATGCTTTAGAGCGGTCTCTTTGGGCGCGGAAACTGTTAGCTCTTCTTCCCGGCGGAGTGTCCGACGCGATAACTTGCTTCTCGAGGGAAGCGTTTTAGAGCTATGACGAGGTTAAGGAAGTGCTCTTGAGACGTTATAAGTTGTCCCCCGAGGCTTTGAGGCAAAGGTTCCGGTATGCAAAAAAGGGGAATGAGTCACACGTTGATTTCACGTTTCGTCTTAAAGACGATTTAATTGAATGGCTCAAGGGTGAAGGTGTTTATGACGACAGCGATAAAGTGGTGGAATGCGTTGCAATGGAGCAATTCTACCGCTGCATCGAGGAGGATGTCAAGCTTTGGCTGCAGGACAGACTTGGTGAAGTACAGGTAAACAAGGCAGCAGAGTTAGCTGAGGAGTATTATACTCACCGAAAGTTGCATAGCAGGGCAGTGCGCGTTGAAAAGAATGAAAGGAAAGGGGGCTTTTAAAAAAAAAACCTGATCAACGAAAACCCGCTCCGCACCGTAATTTCAAGAAGGACACGTCTCTTACGAAGGACACTGTAGGGGTAGGGCAAACGGGAGCGGAGAAATTGCCCCGCCACGGTGGTCTAGTGGCTAAGGTACTCAGGCTGCTGACCCGCAGGTCGCGGGTTCAAATCCCGGCTGTGGCGGCTGCATTTCCGATGGAGGCGGAAATGTTGTAGGCCCGTGTACTCACATTTGGGTGCACGTTAAAGAACCCCAGGTGGTCAAAATTTTCGGAGCCCTCCACTACGGCGTCTCTCATAATCAAATAGTGGTTTTGAGACGGTAAACCCAACAAATCAATCAATCAATCAGCGGAGAAATTGAGTGAGGTTCCTAAACAACGCACTGATACCACATGGGCATTTGAACTACGGAAGCCGCTAATCTGCTACAACTGCAAAAAGGAAGGGCGCATCGCAATAAACTGTAAGCAAAAGTTTGCTTTTGCAACACTCCGAGAATCGGAATAGAACATGCGGTTGTTAGAGCCGCATGTCCAAGAAAATAGGGTGAATGGAAAAACGTATCGAGCACTTAGAGATTCAGCGGCAACCATGGACGTTGTCCATCCTTCATTGGTGTCTCCGGATGACTTTACAGGAGAATGCGCGTGGATTAGGCAAGTCGCCGAGGAGCAGAGTGCTTGCTTACCAATCGCTACGGTTCTCTTTGAAGGCCTGTTCGGTAAGCTTCGCACCGAAGCGGCTGTGTCTGCCGCGCTTTCAGATAATTTTTCTTATCTTGTCTCTAACAATTCAGAATAGCTTCTCAAAGAGCAGGGCAAATCGTTCTTCCCCAACTTAGCGTACATGACCCTCACGCGATCGCAAGCGCGGAAGCTTTCCCAGGAGCTTGATCTTGTTCAATGCTGTGAACCTTCAAGTGACCTTGGCGACGAGTCGACGGAACCTCAGAGAGGAAATTTTCTGTGTTAGTTATGTGAGCAGTCACTCGAGCGGCTCGTCGCCGAAGCGACCAGCGCGGTTTCCGTAGCAGGGGGAGACGACAAGGCGCAACGCCGACTAAATTTCAAGGCCGAAAGGCTGCCGCAGTGACGTCAGAGGTTGGAGGCCTAGTTGCCCAGCTGAGCATGCTCAGTAAGACTCTTTTTTCACATCTTTTATTCGGCCCAATCAAGCCGCAGCAGCTGCGAGAGCGGGAGCGTTGGTTCTCCTAAAACGTGAACGAAACGCTGGCTTACCGCCGTGTTCGCGGCGTAACTGGGCCTCCACCCTCTGACGTCACTGCGGCAGCCTTTCGTCTATGAAATTTAGTCGGCGTTGCATGGCGCCATTCAGTCAGAGCGAGAGGAATGCAACGCTCTCGCCTGTAGCGGAAAGTTGGAGTGAGCTGTCGAGGGTTGATCGAGCAACGCTCATTCGAGAGCAGCGTGAGGACCTCTCGATAAAAGCGCTAATGGAAAGCGTAAACTTGGGAAAAAAGAAAAAGTATGTTTCTTTTTTTGAGAAAGCAAGGCTTTTGTATGGGAGCTACACAAATGCGCAAGGTCGCAAGTATGAGCACCTCTTGCTGCCACAAACGTATCGTCGCCAACTATTGGAACTGGCGTATGAAAACGCGTGGGCAGGGCATCTCGGCATTAAAAAGACCAAGGCTAGAGTTTCCCTTGAGTTTTATTGGCCGAAATGCTGGAAGAATATCGAAGACTTTGTTCGCTCATGCGACACTTGTCAGAGAGCGGGGAAATCCACGGACAAGTGGAAGGCACCCATGAAACTTTCTGACACCCATTATGAAGTGAAATTAGGAAGGCGGCCGAACAAAATTTACCACAGTAACTTGATGAAACCATACGTTTCAACTTTAAGCGGTCGTAAATCTGCTGTTGAATGCTTCAGAGGAAGAGGGAGCAGAAATTTGTAGTTCTAGTGATGTAATCGAAAGGGGATCGGAGGTAATCTTGGAGCAATTGAACCTAGAGCCTAGGTTAAGTGAAGCACTGAAGGAGGATCTAAAAAGGATTGTTTCCGAGTTTGGAGACGTGTTTTCGGACCGTCCCGGAAACACGACGGTGATCAAACACGATATCGAGCAAACTTGTGAGGAGCGAATCCCTAGCAAGCCGTATCGTTGCTCCCCTCTGCAACGTCACAAGCATGGGTCGCTCTTGGTACCACATAGGTATTGTCGCCTAAAAGTGGCCGGTTACTGAGATGGAGCGTGATACCCCAACAGAACATTTTGACGTTCGCTACAAAAAAGGAAAGCTAAACGCTAATGCAGACGCGTTGAGCCGCGCGTTTAGTGAGTACCTGCTCCACCTTTAAGTTTTTTGCTGGCGATCAGGGGCAAAATTTTGACCTCTTCATGACCTTAGCTGAGCGCTCTCATCCAGAATGAGCTCAAGGAGCCAACTTTATGTTCTATTCTAATTAGTTATGTTGTACGTGTAAAAAATTGAGCTCTCAATTTAAGAGTCTTGTGTTCCACATGTGCTTCTTGATGTAGAGGGAACGAAATTCCGATAGACACGTAGCTAGGTATATGTTGTACTATACTTTGTCTGGTGTTCTGTCGGGTGACCGAGGACACTACTTGTGTCGTGTGTTGTCTGTTGTCGAACGGTTCTTGACAAGTTGCAGAACCATCTACAAGTGCTGAAACCAAAGCTCGTCAGAAGAGACGAGCGAAGCTGGTCGACAAGTGTGTGGCGACAAGCCAGTGGAGCTGGGATCCGTCCTCAAGAATGGCATGTGTTCCCGGAACAGTCTGGAGCTGCATTCTCCCCATGGCCCTGGAGTGGAACCTGGAGGGACCTGGCGAACAAGCGCACCTGACATCTGAGCCACGTGGAAGCAGCTCGTCTTTCCGGCGCATTGTCCTGGCGGCGGGGGTGCTGTTATGCCTGCGAGTCCACAGCGAACGTCCATGCCTCTGAAAAAGGCAATCTGTATCAAGGCCAGCCCGTGAGCCCACCTGGCACGAACAACTCGACGGCGTGATCACGCGGCGGTGCCTCTCTGCCGCGCACGCACAGTGAGTCACCTCAGCAAGCGAGCCCGTCGAGCAAGCATCGGTGCCTTCCTGTCTGGCGAGTCTGACGCAATGACTGGCGACGTCACTCGTCCTTGGGTGCAGCCACCTGCGGCGCAGCCTCTTCAGATTCGATGAGAAAGAATGACCGCGGCCCAGCAGCGACCCCATTGGAGAGTTTGACCTCACGACCAGCGGCGCTTCTGGTTGGACATTTGGTTACTCACAGAATCCACCCGGCGCATATAAAAGAAGCCCTGCGTTGCGCCACGAGCAGCAGACCTATGTGTTAGAGAGGAGAGCTCGGGTCTTCGTGTCTCTAAGCTGTCGGCCCCAGTGCCGAATTTGTAATGCCTCTGTAGATATGCTGTACATAAACCTTGTTTAACTCACCGTCGTCTCGTCCGCTCCTCTATCAGCTCTGCGCAGAAGCAGTCGCGAGTTGAGAACCTTCGCTACCAAAGGGCTCGGACTTTTCCGGCGGAGTTCGAAGCAGTGGCACTGGTACTCAGTGGCGCTGGTTTTTGCAATGGGGTAGAAGCTCTGTTTGAAGCTGTTTCGGAAAACGGGGGTTTTATTTATAACATTGCAGAAACAAAAGGCCTTAGACAAATACACATGGTTCAGGTATAATGGATTTCCTAGGCTATCATTAAATGCATATTTTCGAAGATATGTACTAGGAAAAATTATGAAAAATGGCGGCATTTCCACGGAGTGAATGATGGAGAGTGGGGCAAAGCATCCGTTCGTCCATTCGTTGTTGCTTATGTACGTGCATGCGTCTGTCTGTATGACAGTCCGTGCGTCCATCCGCCCGTCCGTGCGTGCGTCTGTTCGTGCATCCAAATCCATCTGTGCGTCTGTTCCTGCGTTGGTCCATGCGTCCATCTGTCCTAGCAGCCATCCGTGCCTCCGTCCATGCATCTGCCTGTGTCCGTTCGTTCTTCTATTCAACATGCCAAGTACCACCATTTCGCATCTTTTTCATCATGTATTCACCCATATGAAGAGCCGCCATCCAGCGGACATTCCAAGGGCTAAACGAGAGGTGGCACAACGCACACTTTCTTATGGCTTGCGCTCGTGTTTACGTCTCACCTTTAGCCACCTCGAGTTCATTGTATACTAGTTCACTGCATTCATTGCACTGCTACCAACCTTCGCTAAGCCTTTCTAAAACCAAGGAGGTTACGCCCAGCGAGTATAACGTAGTAACCCTTTTTTGTCAGATAGTGCTCATTGTACGTGGCAATGGCTGCTAATGGGGAATGAGAGACAGGAGAATTCGGCTTTTAGTTAAGGCGCACGCTGTGAATTTTTTATCCTCAACAACGCACAGGAGAAATCTCCCTCCAGTACCACCTTGCAGGCCAAAACGTAAGACTGGTTACACACTATGACTACGACTAATACACGGAACGAACGGGTGCCGCTTTAAGGAGCTTCGCCCCTAGAAAGCGCCTGGCCTGCATGAAACACGCAGCACCGTCACAGCGAAAGCTTGAAAAGCAGCCTGTCGAAGCCTTTGTTTTAAATACCGTCTCAGTAACAACAATAAACAAACTTGCAGGGTAGTCACTATGCCCTAAATCATAATTTTGTGTTGGGAAGGCATTCATTATTCCATCTTTTTCAAGCTTCGGAAAGGTGTGGTACATACTAAACAATAGCAAGAAATTTTGTTCAAATTCTTTTATGCTGTGACGTACGAGGCTGATAATTATGTTTCAAGTTTTAGTAACGAATTGCAGAATTTGATGACCCGCTCGTTGCTGAAAATCGCACTGTGTTACGCCTGATTGTTAATAGGTTTTTCTTAAGCACTTTATTACTTGTACAACACCATTCCTTTGCTGATATTGAGCTTGCCTAGGGTCAGTTCGGAACAAAGTTTCTAACACAGGCTCGGCTCAGTAGTGAAAAAATGGGCAGCAGCACAGAGGACGCGGGTTTCAATTCGTGTTCTTGGTATGTTTATACACTAATGTTTTTCTTTTGCCTGATAGTGGTTACTGACACCGGCGGAAGTGGCGGCGGCGCTGGACAACTGCGGCGAATGCGACCCTTGTGATCTCATAACATATTTCACTGTGAAACATCCAGTATAAGAAAATGCTACCATGTGAATAGGCACGGTTACGACATCCACCAGCAGACAGAAATTCCACCCCTTTCTACGGAGGTCGTCGTAGTTACTACTATTGAAGATGCGGGTGCGAGGGGCACAGTTACACGTAGGCAACACAAGAATACTTGTGTTACATGTAGGCAACACAAGAATCTGTCCCGGAAAGCCTTCTGAGGCAAATCCACTTCGACGGAGCCGCGGAAACGCGTGCTACGCCTGCAAGGAAAGGATTAGCTGTAATCCCATACATTCAAGGTGTTTCGCATAACCTGACAAAATTAGCAGAACATTGCAACGTGCGAGTAGTTTTCTCGGCACCTATCAAGCTAAACAGTCTTTGCCGAAAGACGAAACCGGAGCGCCCAGAGAAAGGTCTGTGGGAAAAGAACCACCGTATTAAGTTTGTCGCGTGCATCACAGGAGCCATATACCAGATCCCATTAACGTGTGATGCATGCTATATAGGCCAAACTGGTAGATGCATCAATGATAGGCAGAATGAAAACAAGAACAACGTGGCCAAGGCACAGCCTGAGGGTTTTATTACAATTCACTGCAAAGAATGCGGGTGCCAACCCCTCTTTAATCGCACCAGCATAATCGGAAGAAGCACTAACCAAATGACAAGGCTCATCATAGAAGCAAAATTCATTGCTAAGTTTGGGTACGCGTGTATAAGCAAGCCATCGATATCATTATCGATGAAAGAATTGCATTATTTGGATGTCGCATGAGTTGCAGTAGATCATTTTTCTGGTTCTAGCACGTGGTTGTGACGCGCCATGTTGGGGTATAAGTATTGCTGTTTCTCGGATTAAACCGCATTGTTGAAAGTTAGCGCCGTGTATGTGTTCTGTGTTTTCTTCTCTGTCCCGTCCTGGATGCGCTATACCTTGAACAACATGAATAACCAACAAGCCCGCCGTGCAACCTTAGTCGACTACAAAAATAAGTCTTTGAATTACCGCTGAAGTTATGTGCAGTTCATAATCTGTTAATGTGTTTACTCTAGAGAAGCACAGTATTCCGCACGTGGCGCGTTGTGCGCAGAAAAGGTGGCCAGTGCAGCTATGAAGTTTTTGATATAGTAGCTGTTGGAGAAAGAATGGAGTTCTCATATGACAATGAACTTGTCGTATAAACGACGTCTGTGCAAGTTGTCTATGCGACTGCCACGAAGGACGGAGACTGCCATTATCGCTGGCTGATTTCTGTAGCTCGGTATGATGGTCACTGCGCAGCTGTCTCACCCTGGTCCAGCCCTTGTTTTATACCGGCTTCAGTTAAATAATATAGCGATTCCTGCGCCAAGGGTCGTGAAAACTCTGCAATCACACGAAGCTTATCTGGGTTTGTCTACAGTACACTATTGTTAACAACAAACCCAGGCAGGTTGATCGTTTCAGTTGAGAACCGCCGTTTTCCGGGATGAACTGTTAGAGAGGCAGCATACATGAGCTGTACAACCGTATGCAAACGTTCGAGTCAACAAGCCTTTCAAACGTGCACGTTTGGAGAGCACGTTTCATGCGGTGGATCCTGCATGAGTTGAAAATTATGATAACCGCCAAATGATTACTTATTTGAGTTTGGTGACTTGGTGTTAATATGCGCACACCTACTCAGGGACGCTTTCAAAAGTTTTTCAGCTTTCCTAGCTAACACCTGGCAAGGGCCCTATAGAATAACTCAGAACTTCAAGTTTTTGTACATGTTGGCAGATTTCTTGAATAATAAAGTGTATGGTTCTATTTATGTCTCAGATCTTAAACAGTTTCCTTTTTTTTGCATGACAAGATTCAGTTTCTGGGCATTAGGACTTCCTCACTGGAGGGTAGCCACTCAGCCACTGACACCACCGAGCAAGTGGTACAATTTGCATCCACGCTAAAGCAGCAAATGGAAGTTTGGAAAGATGGAGCATATCCTCTCATGGTGCTTGTTTTTTTTTCATTCTTTATGTCTTGTTGGGCTGTTATGTTCACCTCGTTGTTTGGCACAAGACGCAAGTACTGTCGTTGGTGGCAAGAATAAAATACTGGTTGTTCTTTATTCCTCCGCACAGAATTCCTGAATTACCCGATTTCCAGACCGCCTTCTTGAGGGGGACGATGTGTAGGGACCACGCACACCAGCTATCAAACGATTGGGTCGTGTGTTTCGCAGTACTGGTACACGTAGCCCACTTGCACTCTTCAAAATGGCCAGCCTGCGTGCGGCCCGGCTGCCACAAAAGATGGAGACTCACCAACAATGGCCGATTGCTGATGCCCGGAATGATGGTCACTTCCTAGTTGACTCGTTCCTGGGTCAACGCTGTCTTTTACTGCGTTTAAATAAAGAAATGCTGTTCTGTGTTCTGACTTGAGCCTCCGTCGTCTTATACTTTACCTACGAATGGGACGCAGCAAGCCAAGTACTCACTAACTCCACGGTGGTCCCGCTAAGGTTAGTGAGTGGTTCGGCAATACGCGAAAAGTTTTGACGAGTCACCTTTAATAGGCGCACAGGCCAAGATATCGATGCATGGCCTTGTTGATGGGTGGTAGGAAGGCGGCATTGGAAGCTGTTTTGCGCAGATCGGTGTGAACCTCGGACTTCATAATGACTTTGCGCATGAACAAGAGCTCCTCGTATGCAAAGTGGCCCTTTCTGGTTTTAGGGTGAGTCCAGAGGTCTCTGATGCTTTCAGTACAGCTTTGAAGCGCCATTTGTGTTTGTCGAAGTTTGAGAAAACAGAACTTCACCCACGTACACAAGGCAAGTCTGTCAATTCAAGCCTGCCAGTACTTTAACCATAACGCGTTGGAAGATAGCGGGCACCGAGGAAATGACCTTAAGGCAAGACCTTGAATTTGAACAGGCCGTCTGTTGTTATAAAATTCGTTTTATTGGTCTCTCACGTCGACTTGAATTTGCCAGTAGAATGTCTTGAGGTCCTTCGACGAGAAATTCTGAGCATTATGGAGTCGATCCGCGGCGCAGTCTATACAGAGTACGGGATACACATCCTTATTCTTGACTTTGTTTAGGCAACGACAGTCGAACCAGAAGCGTGAGGGTATATTTTTTTTCGCCATTACCACGGGAGACTCCCAGGGACTCGTTGACGGTTAGATTATGTCAACACGTAGAATTTCAATGACTTGTTTTTTTTTTCATCGCTTCGTGTTCACGCCTCGAAAGTCGATGACGGTTCTAACGAATTGGTTGGTCACTTTCTTCTGTTAAGATTCGAAGTTTTGCAACTCGGTTCTGTCATATTCTGAAGCAGCTCCTAGATTGCAAATCAAGACTTTGTAACCATTGTTGCCTTTGCTTTGGCAGGCTTGTGTTGACGTCGAAGTCAGGTTGGGGGGAATTTTCAATTCGTCGAAGCAGTTTAGGAAGTATCGGAGAGGGCGAAAGAGTCGCTGGGGTCAATGAGGCCTTTGTTGTAGGCAACCATCGTACCAATGCTAAGGTGACTGTATTCATGGCTGAAGTTTGTCACTGTTACCTTCACTTTCCCATGAATGAGCTTGGCGATATCTCTTGCAACGCAAATTTGTTGTCTATGAAATAGGTGTTTCTTGCCCTAAGTGACGTCTTCGATGTCTGCGGGCGTTGCGGCACTGATGAAAACTATGACGCTTGAGCAACAAGGATTGGTGACTTTGTCTTCTAGCAAAATCAGTGCGTGACTGCTGGACGGCGGGGGGGTCGGCAGCGTACTTTATGAGCTTAGTCTTATTGACTGATACCTCACGTTGATGAAAGCAACGGGTTAGGAATGTATTCTAAGCATCACATCCCTGGACCAATGTTGAAGGAATACAAAGCTGGTATATGCCTAGTTCTGAGATGGTGACTCTTGCTGTGCATAATATAGCCGGAATTATTAGGTAATCTCCAGTGGTTCGAATTTCGAGGATTTTTCAAGCTGTTCTGATATTTCTCATCCTCGTGGTGAATGGTCCACTGACGACAGAATATTCGGCTGCAGTGTAAAGAAAACGATGATGTTATGACCATAGAATAGTAGTTCGAAGTCGCTTGTCTGTCGTTTTGCGTTGCAGCTAGGTCACGGAGCCGTGTCATGGCTACGTTGGTTTTCTCCATTGCATCAACATGGTATCATCTGGTCGTCTTCTGGCCGCGAAGTTTTGACGTTGAAAGTTTGTTCGGCACGTGGCGTGTTCTTCAGATCGTCGTTGGTGGCAGAGCATCTTCAGCATTTAGTCGTAGAGCGACAGCATGGCCATCAGTTTCTGCCCTTAGTTATCTTTATATATGCTAGGCGACCGGCTCTAGTTTGCCCCAGTGTCACGACCTCCTCTGTAAACGTACGACCTGTTCACCGGCGCCATCCTTATGGAGGCGTGTGGGCCCGAAAATTCGCGCGTAGGGCCCGAGTTACTGCCAGGTGCCGCCACGACTTACCCTCACAGCAGACAACACACTGCCGTCGTGGTGTACTCATGTGTGCGCGTTTCTGCATTTTTCTTCTTTATAGCGTGCCGATCAAGCAACCCACAGATTTAATTAATTGAAACAACATTGTAGCTGAGAGAAGCACCGTGGTGGTGGGCTCCGGGATGTTTATTAGAGGAACTCAATCTGCGTGAGCGCTTTTGTTTCCCCGTTCAAGCACAGGTGAACTCGAGCAATATGCGACACAGCACCCGTTTGCTTTGCGCAGTGCACCCCACCTTACCATTGTCTAGAAGGTGCAGAAATAATTTCTCCATGGGCACACACAAAAAAATGTAGTTGATTGGCTGTGTAAACGATAGGCGCGATTGGCGTCCACGAGTCCAACAAACAGCGATTGCGTTTCTAGCCGCCAGTCAACAACGTTGAGCAGCATTAATAGCGCAAAAAAAAATGTTTTGAAATCCTTTGCACTAAGCAGACCTTGCAACGTGCGTAATACAGCATTTTTCAACACCTTACCTTTAGTGATCTTCTCTAACCACCCTCGTCGAATCTGAGTGACGGGAAACTCGTCAAACCGTATCCCAGTTGACCACCGGCCGCTCGACTTGCACAAACAAACGCAGCAGTACACCATTCTGTGTATGGTGCTGTACCTGTCGTACCTTAACTCTCCCGTGTCCTGAATAAGCATTCTGACACGCGCTAACCTTAAAATGGCACAAAAACAAGTCAATGCACGACCGCAACACGCAGGAAAGCACTTCGACGACTGCAGCAATGAGGGTTAGTTGTAACGCCACGTCATGCGTCGGCACTTTCAAGAATTAGAAAAACAAAACAAGCAAAAGCAAATCTAGCAACATGGGAGTGGTGTACTCAGCAGGTCTATAGTTTACAGAGATTTGATTGCTATGTGGGGTTTAACGTCCCGAAACCACTATATGATTATGAGAGACGCCGTAGTGGAGGGCTCCGGAAATTTAGACTACCTGGGGTTCTTTAACGTGCACCCAAATCTGAGCACACGGGCCTACAACATTTTCGCCTCCATCAAAAATGCAACCGCTGCCGCCGGGATTCAATTCCGTGACCTGCGGGTCAGCAGCCGAGTACCTTAGCCACTAGACCCCCGCAGCGGGGCATTACCTAGATGACACTCACCAAGCTTCAGCTTTGTAGCTAAGCACGAATGCAGTCGATTATGCGCAAGCACACAATACACATCGCAATATTCGAGAAAACAGAGGTCCATGAGAAGTTCCACGTCGCACAAATGCGATGACAAGCAAAAAAGTAGCGATGCAGATATGCTCAAAACACTTTTTCTATTCATATGCAATATATATTAAACACTCTCATTGAAAGAAGCTGTACTATTCCAGTCATAGGCGTGCACTGAATTTGCTTTGAAGAAGGGGGAGCAGCCCCTACTTTCCTGTGTGCACGGCAAAATGAAAACTTAGAGCCTGCTTTTGGGCAAGGACAATTATACACGTTGTGACGCCAGCCTGCGCCATGGCTGTAAAGTACATCCATGTTCAACATGCTTCAATTGTATCCGTCGCGCCACCTCTCCACCAACGCCTTCGGTAACGCTCAGCCCTTTTTCCTTGCTAAACAACCTCACTCTCGCCACACGGCAAGGCTATGTGACCAACGTACCTCTCTTTCAATCAGCATCATTCTCTCCTTCCTTCAATATTTTCAGGCTACCGAGCTCTTCTGAACGCTACGATGGCTCACAGCAAATGGTTGGCTAAAATAAGCTGTTTCCTTGAGAATAACATTTGGTGCACCCATTAGGAGCGGCGTGAACTGGCCGCCAATGTAACTCAGTCAATGCATCTGACGATGACACTGTTTTCAATTTCTGCAAGCCATATTATGGTATAGTCAGGTCTGACCCGCCGGTAGCGGGATCAAATCTCTGCTGCGGCGGCTTCATTTACGGTGGAGGCGGGAATGTTGTAGGCGCGTGTGCTTATGTTTGGGTGCACGTTAAAGAACCCCAGATGGTCGAAATTTCCGGATCACTTCACTACGGCGTCTCTCGTATCATGTGGTGGTTTTGGGACGTTAAACCCCACATATCATTCTCTTCAGGAGAAACCCCTATTATGCAGGCAAACCGTGAGTCAGGACTCTTGGAAAACATCACGATCGTCGAGGAGAGGCAGGAAAAAATCACAGGAAGAGAGATACCTCGACTACGGTATCTCTGTATAAATAATGAATAAATTTTACGGCCATTTTTCTGTGACCCAGAGAGCCACCCAGAACCAAATTTTGAAAACTGTCTGGTACACTGGCCAACTCAGATCAGTCAAATGTGCTTCCGTTGGAAATGTCTTCAAATGTTACCCCAGGGCAGGGGGGGGCGTAAATAAAAGAAACGGAAAGGGTGAAGCGGTATGAGCCTTGGGACAGGAGAAGCACGAGAGTTGGGGCAGGAAAGAAGAGAAGGATGATGTTAGGAATAAAGCAGATTAATATGGGTGTCAGTTTTAAACTGAGGCTATAATACTGTTCCGTTATTTTAAGTAGGCACACTAGTTTTCACTTTCTTTTTCTCTGTCAAGGCAACAATTAAATATAATGTGAGTGTTTTACATTTATTTTTTGCGACAAAGCACCCGGAGTATGTAAAAAGTTGACTCAACTAGATCCAGAAAGTGAATGCTTTCAAAACTTTTCAGAAAATATATTTTGTTGATACTAAAACTTTGAATATAGCCAGGTTGCCACTCATGATTTAGGCGAGAATTGTCCCAATATATTCGCACTCACTGCAATTTCTTTCTGGCACGTGCTAAATTGTAAAAGGTACTTTTTTGCAATTTGATGTGCTTATTTCATTTCTACTTTATCAGAGTTATTTGTGCTGTCTGGCGTTGTGTTTTGAAATTATTGCACAAATAATGCAATAGTGAACAAAAAAGTGTTCATTCACATTCTCATGATTAATTTACTGTTCTAAGCAAAGAGTAAAAAGGATGTGCTATACCAGTTATACCGCAGCAAGAGACTGTCGCAAGAAGTCGAGTTTTTGGCTCTTGGCAACAAAAAAAAACATGGACGCCTACTCACCCGGCACGCCAGCAAGTCGGCGCAATCGGCGGCGCGCCGCATCGCCACGCTGTCAACTCTACAAGATTGGTGACGCCATCTACTGAAGAAACCTGCGAATGTACCTCTTTGCACTGAGTAAATTACTTGAATTCCCTTTGTATTTTCCAAATAGTAGTTTATAAAAGTTTTATACAATTTTTGTGTGATTCTATTACGTGAACATGCTTGTTTTTTATTGGTACCGCGAAAATTTGAGTGTTTCAAATGTTTCATTTTAGGGTTTTTAATGTATTGTGATGGCAACAATGACAACATTCCATGATGTTAGCGCTTTTCTGGTTATGGTTTTTGCGGACCAGCTTTTCCTCTAGAGTCACTATTAAAACTCTATGCCACAACCCCCTTGCCGCACCGTCCACATCCTTTCTTACCACCCCCTCTTTCCAAACGCTGCTCTATGCATGTTGCGTGATTGATATCACGTGACAACTCGCTCTCTCAGATTTCAAAACCATCGCCCTCGCGCCGAATGTGCTTTGCGAAATTTGCCAGCACCCCACCACGGTCATCATTCCGGCGAGACCTATATAGGCATGCGGCAAACGAAAATATAATTAGTCTCTGCCCGCCAAGCTCCCCCTTCGCGCGTTCGCTCACCTAAAGAATTGTTCCACCGTAACCCAGCTCAAACAGCTGCCAGTTAGAGCACCCCTAAAGGGTCCAGGAACGACCTAAAATGCAATCGTTGCCAGCGGAGGCATGCCCACAGATGCTGCCCGGCATACGGAAAAGTATGTTACTCGTGTAATGGCCACAACCACTTCGCGTCTTGTTGCTGTGAGAAGGAGCGCGTGTATGAAGTACAACATCACAGCGACGACTTCGAAGTACTGAATGTCGCCAGCAGCTGCGCAAGCAGAAAACGGGACTGGCGTGTAAACGCATGCATTGGCGGCAAGTACATCCCCTTTAAGGTGGATGTTTTGCCACTTTCAATGTTTCGCAAGCTCGAGACGAAAACCCTGATGCCCAGTAGCGCAGTTTTTGAGATCATATGGTGGCAACACGATCAGGCACATCGGCAAGTTTTCAGCGCTTATTGAGATTGGTGGTCACAAGGTGTGCGCGGGTTTTTTTCTGGTAAAGAAAAACCACAGCACTATCTTAGGATTGGACACCAGCGAGAAGCTTGGAATCGTACAGCGGGCTGTTGACAGCGTGACGACGAACGACACCGAAGAAATTGTCAAGCAGTTTCCAAGTCTTTTCCATGGAACAGGATGCGCCCCACTTGAATACAAGATTGAGCTGCACAGGGATGCCGTGCCAGTCATCCAGCCAGCTCGGAGGGTTCCACTGTCCCTGCGTGAGCCTCTACGTACTAAACTTAACAGATTGGAAAAGAAGGGCATCATCCAGAAGGTCAGCAGCCCCACAGATTGGGCAAGCCCCCTTGTCGTTGTACTAAAGAAAGACGGCAAATTGCGGGTCTGCATTGACCCTAGACGCATCAACGAAAACATCAAGAGGGAACACTACCAAATGCCACGCCGAGAGAATATTGAAGCAGACTTGGCAGGCACGAAGTTCTTTTCGCGGCTCGACGCAAATGCGAGATTTCATCAAATCGCATTAGACGAACAATCGTCGAAGATATGCACATTCGCGACGCCTTTCGGCCGGTATCGCTTTCTTCGTCTACCGTTCGGTATAGCGTCGGCGAGCGAAGTGTTTCAAAAGGCCCTAACGATGTTTTTGATGGTCTTGCCGGAATACCCGTGTACGAAGACAATGTGTTAATTTGGGGAAGGACCAGGGCTGAGCATGATGAGAGGCTGCGCAGAGAATTAGGATAAGCTGAAAAAGCTGGCCTTACCTTCAATGCATCCAAATGTCACTTCGGTCAAGAAGAAGTGCTCTTTTTGGGTGACATAATTAGCGACAAAGGTATCAGGCTGAATCCTGATCTTGTTGACGGTCTTTTGAAAAAGCCCAGACCTCAGGACAAATTGGCTGTTCAAAGGCTACTGGGAGTAGTTAACTACTTCAGCAAGTACCTTCCAGCTCTCTCGCAGCGTACGTCTACTTTACGTTCTCTCATGAAACATGGTGTCATCTTTGATTGGACACCAAACTACGAAAGCGAATGGCAGGCTATATGCCGGGATTGAAGTAATGCCCTAGTGCTTGCTATATTTGATCTAAATTGGTCTAAATTGGGAGACAAAGGAAACTGCAGATGCCTCTCAAAGTGGGGTCGGCGCGGCACTTCTGCAACGTCATGGAGACTGCTGGCAGCCGGTAGCCTATGCGTCGAGAACTTTAACAGAATCGGAGCAAATATATTCACAGATTGAAAAAGAGGCTTTGGCTGCAGTTTTTGTTTGTGAAAAATTCAATCATTTTACGTATGGCCGCACCATCACCCTCGAGAGTGATCACAGTCCGCTGATAGACATATCAAAGAAAGGCATAAGCGACATGCCACCCAAAGTGCAACGATTTTTCTTGAGATTGATGAAATGTCATTACACGTTGACGTACATTCCTGGCAAACATATGGCCCTTGCTGATATGCTGTCCCGATCACCTGTTTCTGGAATCAAGGGAGCTGGAGGCACGAGTGACGTCGAGATTCATGCCGTCACGGTCGTATCAGCACTCGTAAGTGAAACGACAGCTAGAAAACTTGCACAGGAAACCGCTCTCGATCCATATCTTGGCACATTGCTAAGAAAGCTTGCCAAGGGAGAGCCTGTCGATGGCCCCCTGAAACTGCTGGCCGCCGAGCTATCTGTAGTAAACAGCTTGCTACTGAAAGGCACTAAAGTGGCGATACCGACAAGCATGCGTAGCGACATGTTGAAACGGATCCACGCAGGCCATCTTGGAAAGGTAAAGTGTAAAACTAGAGCAAGACAAGTGGTTTACTGGCCGAATATAAACTCGGAAATTCAGTCCTTGATCGAAAGATGTCCAACTTGCAAGACATACGCTTATAAGCAGCCATCGGAGCCTTTAATAATGCAACCAACGCCTACTCAGCCATGGTACCATATCGGTGTCGATCTCTTTGAGTACTCGGGAAGACATAATTTGTGTGCCTAGGACTTGATGTCCAATTTCCCTGAAGTGAAACTACAGCCCGATACAACAACCAGTACTGTCATCGATAGACTGAGTGCAATATTTTCAAGGTACGGCATACCAGCCGAGTTTTGTACTGATAATGGCCCACAATTTAGCAGCCAAGAATTCATTATTTTCACAAAGCGTTACGACTTTAGGCCCGTGAAATCAAGCCCGCAGTACCCGTAATCGAACGGGCTCGCAGAAAAAGGTGTACAAGTTGTAAAACGCCTCCTGAAGAAAACAAACGCTGCAGAAGAGTGTTTCTGGCTGGGCTTGTTGAATTCCAGAGCGAGTCCTGTTGAAGATGGCCGGTCTCCGGGTGAACTCCTGCAAGGAAGGTGGCTGCGCACACCATTGCCGGACTTCAACCCTGTGTCAGCAACGCTCGTCAAGAAACACTGGCAGAGAAGTCATCATAGGCGCAACCTACCTGACCTCTGCGACAATGACGTGGTTCGTTTCAATGGGGCACCATGGGCAACGAAAGGCAAAGTGATCGGATCAGCTGGCCCACGGTCCTTTTACGTACGCACAGAGAACAACACCGTGCTGAGGCGCAACCGTCGGCACCTTCTGGCGACGAAGGAACTATATAGTGTTGGTTCACCAGACGACCAAGATTGTGTCAACAACCACATCCCATTTCAAGGTGAGGCGTCATCGACCACCGCAGCCTCGCCCACGGAAGCTCAGCCGCCGTCGCCTCAACCACTGAGACGCAGTCGACGACAGACGCGGCTACCGGAGCGTCTGGGTTATCACCAGCAGTGCCAGCAGACAAGCCAGCGGCATTAATTTCGTCAACAGTTTGGAAAGAGGATGTATCATATCTCATGAAAGCACATGTGCTATCTACATGAATGATTGCCTCGTGCGTACTCCGGGCCCTCACCTTTACTAACCCTTTCCACCTTCGACTATAACTACCAACACAGAATAAACGATGGGGTTCACTTGATTCTTGACAACCCAGCTGTCCAGTCTGTTCATTCAACACACGAATGAAACAAGAAGTGTGTTTCAAGATGGCGGAGAAGCACCACTACCTATATGTGTGTTTGGAGGAGGCGGCAGCCACGGCGGGTGAAAAACAGAGGAACGTCAACGCGGGGCTGTGACTTGACCTACTTAAGATCGTTTCAACAACTGCGGAAGGAATACGCTATGTGGCGTGTTCGCGTAGAGACACGGACAGACAGCGTTACACAGCCTAGTCGAAGAGCTGCTTCGAATCTATAATAATAACATGCGTGTTAACCGAAATACACGAGTAGAGCAGCTGAGAGTGAAAAAAACTGTGTACGTGTCAACCGAATAACGAGCAGTTGCGAACAACTTCTAAGAGGAGAGTGCACATGCGCAACGCAGCAGCTGCTCGCCGCGGCATGGTGCGTGCGGCTGACTCTACATTGACCACCATATTGAGCATCGCTTACAGAGAGTATCTGATCTCTGCGCACGCGACCTGATGCACTCGACACACGTATCTGTAGGGGTATTCACCTCCGAGCAGCCCTGTGCTCCCGCAGAGCTTACGCTTCGGTAATCCACACAGCATGCACGAAATAGGCCTCCCTATCTCGGCCAGGGGGCGGTACGCCGCGGGCATTTCGCCACCTTTTTATCGAAAAACGGTTGCTCGGTACCCCGCTTCCGCCTTATGTCTGCGCTGTCTCAGCGCGTTCACGCGCTCTTCAAGCACCGTTATCTGGTCGCCCTGCACGTGGAGCGTCACCTGAGACTTGCTCCGAAGGTTTAAAAGGATTGTAAAAATATTCACAATGTGTGAATCCTATCAGAACCGAGAGCGATTCATTGACTACCTTAGCGGGACCAAGCAAGTCAAACTGGTGTCCTTAAGCCATGATGATGATGATGATGGTGGTGATGATGATGATGATGTTTGATGTTTTGTGGCGCCAGGGCCATTTCACGACCAAAGAGCGCCAATTCATCTTACTAAGAATATGGACATAGATTGTGAGGAGTGGCTGTATAAGGGCCATAAATTTCTCGTGGTAAGGCGGGTAAAAACATACAAGTAATAAAATCATGACCATGCCGTGAAAGGTGTGCGTGGTGTGAATAGATGACAAAAGTTTGTGATAACAGTAAACGATGGTAGACATGTATGGCATTAGCACAAGTGCCTCACGCGTTCATACCCTTGCGTCCAAGGGCCGTGAGGCAAGTGCTTTGTTGTGTAGCCACCGCAATGAAAACCTCTCTGGAGAGGTCGTGCTACTGAATGCCCGGATTATGATATGAAAACTTTGAATTTCTTTTAAAAACGCCAACAATGATTTATGACTAAAAAGTGGTTCCCTACCGACGAACATTTCAGAGTGTAAAGGTATATGTTGTGGGTAGGGTAATGGAAAGTGTTGTTTTCTTAGATTTTCTAAGTGTTTGCACTAGATCAAAATGTGAAGAACTGTTAGTGCTTCACCACATCTGTGACACTATGGTGTATCACTACTGGACAAACGATACGAGTGTGTCGTGTATGTGTGTCCTATCCTGAGCCTCGTTAGTACTACCTGTGTATGATGCGATTTTGATACTAGCAGCCAATAGCCAAGGTGTGGCTTATAATGTGTAGTTTGTTTTGTGTGTGTTTATCTTTTTCGGTTTGCCAGTAGTCCCTGAGCTTTAGTTTGAGAGACGGCTTAAGATCAAGGGCCGGGATTGATATGGGTGTAGTGGCAGTGCTTTCGTGGACGAATGCAGAAGCTGATCCGCCAGCACGTTGCCTTGGATCTCACGGTGCTCTGGCGCGCAGCACACTACAACATGTTGTTTGAGTGTGTAGAGTGTGCATGAAATGCAGTCAAGTGAGATGAGGACAGGTTTTTTTCTTTTTTAAGATTGCGCAAAGCCGTTACCACACTGAGGGAGTCCGTATAAATTACTGCTTTTTGTATTTGTTATTGCGTGATGTGTTTAGTCACCACAAGTATCGCGTAAGCTTCCGCTGTGAAAATACTTGTGCCTGGACGTAGAGGGCCAGCATCCGAAAAGGATGGGCCGACAGCAGCGTAGGACACAGAGGAGTTAGACTTGGAGGCATCTGTAAAGAACTCAGGACGTGTGTATTTGTGTTGAAGATCCAGGAAGTATGTTCAGCTATGGGCAATAGGCGCATGTTTTGTAACTTCTAAGAAAGACACATCGTGCGTCTTTGAGCGAGTGCTATGTGTACATCATTGATGAGCAGCCGCCTTTCTATGACAATAAAAGTGAGTTGACGGCGAGAATTCTATATTGTTGCGAAGCGCGCCTCCGACGACGTTAAGAAGGGCGCTACGAATCTCACTGATGCAACCACTGTTTCGAAAGATGGCGACGCCGACACGGTCCCGAAGGCGCCACTGCTTCGAACTCCGCCGGAAAGGTCACCAGCCATTTGGTAGCGTAGGTTTATTAGCTCGCGACTGCTTCTGCGCAGAGCTGTTAGACGAGCGGACGAGATGACGGTGAGTTAAACAAGGTTTATGTACAGCATATATACAGAGGCGTTACGAATTCGGCACTGGGGCCGACAGCTTAGAGACCCGAAGAGCCGAGCTCTCTAACACATAGGTCTGCTCTCAAAAGGGTCAACTTTCTATCACATAGCTCTCTTCTCTGACACACAGCTCAACTCTCTATCACATAGCTCTCTTCTCTTACACACATGTCTGCTCTCCAACAGGTCTGCTGTTAACACATAGCTCAATAGCGACACACGTTTCTGCTCTCCAACAGGTCTGCTACTCGCGACGCGCCGCAGGTCTTCTTTATAAGCGCCGAGTGGACTCTTTGAATAACAAAATGTCCAACCAGACGCGCCGCTGGTCGTGAGGTCAGAATCCTCCAATGGGGTCGCCGCTGGGCCGCGTCAATCTTTCTCATCGAATCTGGAGAGGCTCGCTGAAGGTGGCTGCACCCAAGGACGAGTGACGTCACCAGGCATTGCGTCAGACCCGCCAGACAGGAAGGCGCCGGTTGTTTACTCGACGGGCTCGCGGGCTGAGGTGACTCACTGCACGTGCGTGCCAGAAAGGCGCCGTCGCGTGATGACGCCTTTGAGTTGTTGATCGCGTCAGGCGGGCTCGCGTGCTGGCCTTGACATAGATTTTCTTTTTCCGAGGCATGGACGTTCACTGCGTACTCGCAGGCGTAACAATATGCAAGTTACCAGTGAAACACGCATTTGCTGTGGCATTCCTGTTTTCTCGGAGCTGTCGGCAAACCACCACCCCACTTTCGCGAGTGTTTTCATAAACGTTCAAATTTCAATTGCTTGAATGCCGATTCTGTCATGCGGCTCAAAATATATGAGGAGGGTCAGTCTAAGAGACTAAACTTACATCTGCTTTGTTGAGTGTCTGGCATCAATTCTATGTGGAGTCTCAAGTTTCATATGTTTTATTTTCGCCGAGGTTTTCATCCGATGGTAACAGGGTTGGGTCGTTAGTTAAATGACACCTTGGATTTTTGCAGTGCCTTTGATAGTACAAACGTGCGAACAAAACAAAGCATTTGACGTCCACGTTTACCGTGCATGTTTGTTGCAGCACATGTTTCACTTCAGATAATATTCACGCCTGATCCTTAAGCATGTTCACTGATTCGAGTGTTGATTTGGTTGTTTTGGCAGCTCGCTTGGTCTTCGTCATCTCATGCAATACCCACTATTAGCGAGCATGTTTTTAGTTTCGCTTACATTAGCATCTAATAACTGCGTCGAATTCCGCGAAACCATCAAAAGTGTAATATCTGCCTTGGTTCTTTTTTCTAATTGTTTTTATAGTGGCAGCTGTACATCGCAAGCGGTTCGGACAGATCTAATAATTTGCGCGCCAAAGCCATCATAAAGTTAGGAATCACACCGTGGTGTAAACTCCAAATTGATTCCGGTCACTTGAATTTTTTTTCTTTTTTAGCGTGCCTCTACATCTAACTTAAGTGTGAGACGTGACGACCACGGACAGAGGGTGCACACAAACCGAGTGCCCCATCTGTTTAAATTGAGCGTCACACCACCGTACACATGAAATATGCAATACCAATACGCCCTGTATTCCATTCTTGAACCAAATCTGAGCGCATTGTTACTGCGTTTCGCTCCCGTGGAAATGCAGGTGGCGTATGCGGGAATCGAACTCGTGACTTTAGCTCTAACATCGCAATACTTCAGCATGCCATTTTATAGGTGAGTGTTGCTTGCAAGATCTGTACGTTGAGTGCTCAGAATGAACCCACCACATAAATCTTTTTACAGTGAGTGGCGATGACAGGTCTACAGCCACGAGCTGAATAAAACACGTGCAGGGCTTATAGTACGGTACTTTAACAGGGGTGTATTAAGCTAGCAAGTTCCACCACTTTCGCACTACCAGTGATTGTTTAAGAAAGCCAGAGCCCAATCGCGTAAAGTACAGCAGTTGCCTGTTTGCTGTAGCTTCAGTTTACAAACGTGCTTTATTTTAGTATGAGTTCGGGCATCGCGTGTATTTCAATCAATTGTTTGTAGTACTGTGCACGACTAAAATATTTCGTGGAGTATCGGCGAACTGCCATAATCAACTATTGCTTCTCACACTGCTTCTATTGGAAATGGTAAAACTTGACAGACAGTTTTCAGGCCTTCGTCATGTTTAAACTTTTATAGCAGCTTACAGTGCAACAGTAGTGCGTGCCGGCTTTTCAGGATGACAAAGGAGCGGCACCCGTAGAGTGCAAAAATCCTGGTAAGCGCCCTGAGGAACACGTTTTCCATGCCCACAATCGAAAACCCCAGCGAGGGCGGCCTCCAAGTAACCGGTGATTTGGCATCTTTCCGCTTGGGCGGCCAACGGTGGTGTCCAAACGTGAGCCTCCCACCCTCGGCCAAGAGGCACGGCGCTGCGTACTTTTGAACGCCTTTCTAGCAGAAACCGGTCGCTTGGTACCCGCTCCCGCCTTCAGCCGGCACGTTCGCGCACTCTGCACACGCATTTTGTCTGGTCGTCCTTGTAAGTGCAGCGTCACCTGCGATTGGCTCCGAAGATTTAAAACAATTCGAACAACGTTTTCACAATGTGATTATCAAAACTGAGAGTGATACACTGAATGACTTTGCGGGACCAAGGACCTTGCAGAGTCGCTTGCAAGATCTGTACGTCAAACGCTCAGTGCGAACCGACCGCATAAATCGGTTTACACTGAGCAGCGACGAGAGGTTTACCGCCATCAGCTCATTAAAAGATTTGCAGGGCTTATGGTACGGTATTTGGACAGTGTTGTATTAGGCTAGCAAGCTCCGGTCTCGGAAAGTCCGAGCACAGTCGCGTTATGTAAAGCGGTTGGCTATTCACTGTAGGTCCCGAACCCCAGGTGGTCTAAATTTCCGGAGCCCTCCACTACGGCGTTTCTCATAATCATATGGTGGTTTTGGGACGTTAAACCCCACAAACAACAACTGTAGGTCCCGCTGCGGTGGTCTAGTGGATAAAGTGCTCGGCTGCTGACCCGCAGGTCGTGGCATTAAATCTCGGCTCCGGGGGCTGCGTTTTCAATGGCGGCGGAAATGTTGTATGCCCGTGTGCTCAGATTTGGCTGCACGTTAAAGAACCCCAGATGATCCTCATTTCCTGAGCTCTTCACTACGGCGTCTCTCATAATCTTATGGTGGTTTTGAAACGTTGAACCCCACATATCAATCAAATCTATTTGCTGTAGTTTTAGTGTACAAACGCACTTTTAGTATGAGTCCGGCCATCGCGTGTCGTTCTGTTAACAGTTAGTAGTACTGTGCACGACCAGAATATTTCAAACTAACGAGACTGCGAAGTATTGATTGATTTATATGTGGGGTTTAACGTCCCAAAAGCACCATATAATTATAAGAGACGCCGTAGTGGGGGCTCCGGAAATTTAGACCACCTGGGGTTTTTTAACGTTTAACGTGCACCCAAATCTGAGCACACGGGCCTACAACATTACCGCCTGGATCGGAAATGCAGCCGCCGCAGCCGGGTATCGAACCCGCGCCCGGCGGGTCAGCAGCCGAGTACCATAGCCACTAGACCACCGCGGCGGGTCGGATTATTGCACTTCGTCGATACTTCGCAGTCGCCCGCCACGGTGGTCTAGTGGCTAAGGTACTCGGCTGCTGACCCGCCGGGCGCGGGTTCAATACCCGGCTGCGGCAGCTGCATTTCCGATCGAGGCGGTAATGTTGTAGGCCCGTATGCTCATATTTGAGTGCACGTTAAACGTTAAAGAACCCCAGGTGGTCTAAATTTCCGGAGCCCCCACTGCGGCGTCTCTCATAATCATATAGTGGTTTTGGAACGTTAAACCCCACATATCAATCAATCAATCAATCAAGTGCAATAATCCACTCTTGAAGCCTTTGCTCCTCGCACTGCTTGCATTGCATGAAACGGTAGAACTTGACAAGCAGTTTTCAGGCATTCGTCATGTTTAAACTTTAATATCAGCAAACAACGCAGCAGTAGTGCGTGCCGGCTTGTCCAGATTGCCACGTTCCCTCCTCAAGTTTTTATATCGCATCGTTTCACTGTCAATAATTCTCAGCGCAAACCATGCCTACACTGTTTGAGAAACTTCGAAATGGCAGTAGATCTTTTTGTTCAGATTACACCCACTTTGGAAACATTACAGACTATTCTAGAACATACGTCGCCGCTAGCGATAACGCTCGAATATTCGATGGCAAGTGTACAAATGCCGACAGAATTCGCCGCTTACAGTTGATGGACGGCCGACACTCTTTTCGCCAAAATCAGTGCCATTGTCTTACTTTCTTCGTGCGCGGCCACAAGTTCGGTCCGAATAAACAGGGCCCGAATTCACAAAGCTTTCTCTTTGGCTACGCATTTTCTTAGCTAAAACGTCTTTTATCTGGAAGGATTACTATAGCGCGGGTATGAATTTAACTTATTCGGCACTTAAGAGGGCAAATAGGACAGACGATAGCCGATGAAACGACAAGGAAAGAAAGAAGTGTGTGCCGATAATATCAAGGTAGCACGCAAAGCGTCTAGCATCGAGAGTATACGATGACAGCCAATGATTTCCTGCATCTAAGTTTCAGTTCCGCGAGCGTCTGCTACAGCGCTTACGGGATGCCGCGTACGTTGTTATAGACGTTTTGGTGGGCTGTGCAAAGCCAAGCACTCGCCTTTAATCAACGACTGTAGCTAAAAATAATAATTGCTTGATGGCCTTAAGCCACCGAGCAATCCATGCACTATCTCGCCAAGTACAAGTAAACAACACTTCAGGTGACCACATAAATGAAACCACACATAAATCGATGCATGCAATGTTTGAAAATGTGCCTCGAATGTCTTCCCTTATTTAAAGCGACCACTTACCTTACATTTCATTGAAGCTGCGCTGCTACTTAACTAATTCCGTGAATCTAGCACGGTATAGTGGTGAACGTAAGGGTGTTTTGTACCTATAGTCAAAGGTAGCCTTTGTTACAATATTCTTATTACAAGACACATGAGTGACTTTGGTGCCTGCAGACGAATTGTGCTAAAATAGATAACAGCAGTAATCAAATGAAATTGTGAGCGCAATTTCGCTCGTTCCATGCACCGCAGCATTTTTATATAGCCGGAATGCGAGAACGTGCATACGCTTACGCTTAGGTATATGTCTACGTAAAATGAGGGAGACTCGTCGGGAGGGGTCTCAGTGCTAATGCTTTTCACAAAACACGGTGCAAATATTTCGTCCAGCGTTGTTTGAGTGCGCAAACAAAGCAAGGGACGTGTATACGAGTCTTGAGGTCGAGAGACGTTATCACACGTGCGAAAAGGATGAAGAAAGAGAGAGAGAGACTCTAGTTTCGGCTTCGCGAAAGCTTGAAATTGATAGATAATAAAGACAATTTTCTGGCGCAGCAGACGTCAGGGAAAGTCTCCGAAAAGCAGCGTCAGATGCTCGGAGAGCATAAAAAAGAGGAGTACGCGTTGTATGGGAGTGACAGCCACTCAGAAAGCGAGATGAAGTGTGACTGTCCTTAGATGTGAGAATCATTGCTAATTAGGACAGTTGAGTTAATGAGACAAAACATTCCTAAATAACGATAATGGAAGCAAACTGAGCATTCATCTAGTGAAAGTGACACTAGTGACAGTGAACTCATAATAGTTGATTAGCGTTGTCACAGGCTGTTATATATTTTTATTTTCTTATTTATATTTGGCAAACTATGAGAAGGTAGCCTACGTTAGAGCCGGCTATCCCAACGTCATGACAGTAATGTACAAGAATAAATAGTGCACGGTTATACAGTCACACGTGGCGGTTTCTATCTTCTAGTAACCTTGGGCAAACGCATTTTTTTCTATTTTTGACAAAGTTCACCGGACGTTTTTGCATTTGGCTTCATTGGAAGGAATGACGATATATCAGCAATAGGGTGAATGCAAGCACTGCTGCAGTGGAAGAGCGGTTACAGCGCTCAACTACAATCTAGGAGGTACTTGGTTCGATTCGCAGAATCACTGAGCACTTTCTTTTTCAAGAGGTTGCCCGGCCTGACATTATGCGTGGTGGCGGGTACTAATTTTTTAAAAAGTAGGCTTTCGCACTTGCTTCTTTCACTCCCCTTTTAACCCAAAAGCGCTGTATTGTGCTCCTTCAAAAATTAAACAATTCAGGGTTCATATTTTTTTCCTCCATTCTCTCTTATCGCAAAAGTGTCCAGTGCTGAAATACCAATAATATACCTGGTATATTACTTTTCACGTGTTTGGATATTCGACCAGCAATCAGTCTTCACGGTGTTTTGAAGAAAATCTGCACATGCAGTGAGCTAACTGCTTGCAGCTAAGTTGACTGCCTTTGTAGGGACACGCTTTCGTGCTAATTTGGTGGGCATCATCACTTGCAGCAAGACCAAAGAGCACGGACAGTTAGAGCTGACGCGAACAGAGTGATTAGTTTGTGTCTTCTCTCCCGCCATTTGTCATGCTGCACCCTTCAGTGTAATGTCGCTGTGAATGTTTAAAATGAACTATAGCAGTTAATCGAGTTCTGCTGAGAGGGTCCCCTATTGTCCAGAATGGAACAGAACAATGGCAATTTGATTTGTGTGATAAAGAGATACCCTGCTTTTGGTTACTGGAATAAATTTATAAACTGAAGTTTATTTTAATTAACAACAGTTCCAGTGCAGATGAAAGGTGCAAGGACGAAATTCGTGTATTCAGCTCGACTAGGTTTGTGACCTTAATTGTAACTGCAAACCGGTATCACAGTATGCATAAATATCACACACATATACAACCACGGGTGATAGCTTGCTTATTCTGATTAAAATTGAAAGGTTGAAATCGACATATTCAACCAACGCAATGTGTACGAGATATGCCATGTAGAGTAGCTATGCTCTAAACTAATCTTCGCAGGTCCGTTCCATTTTACCCAATTTCTTGCCTATGACTGTAGGTTGGTACATAAAACAACTTCTTCGAACACACATATTCTGTGTAAGGTTACATTTATTTTTATGCAGTACAAAATACATTGAAATATGTAATGGCTCAAAAGAGAAATAACTAGAAACAAATTCAGCCATATCATTACCAAACTTACTCACCAATGATAAACGGATTCTCATTTAAAAGATACATACATACTAACATACATACATACATACATACATATACGCACACACACATATACATATGTACACCCATACATACATACATACACACACTCAGGTGTAACTATTAAAATGAATGGCTATAAAACAACAATTCTACTAAACTTATTTTGAATATACTACAGAAAGTAACTTACGAGAGAAATCCACCGGCACTGTTATGTCTGAACACGGTGTTTCTCGAACCATCTCGCAAAAGCTTGATGCATAGTTTCCCGCTGATGCCCAGTGACAAGCACTGTTTATAAAAAACACAAGAATAAAGCCCTTGACAATGTCATGCTAAAGAAAAGGGCTGTGCATCAATATTTTGTACATGTCTGCAATATCACTTTGTTTATTTACATAGCTTGGCTCATTCACAAGCCACTAACAAAGCATGTTAGGACACTTGGGCTGAAAGTTGGCACAGCGCGAGTAAATTCTAGACAATACATGAATACTACAATTATAAGCTACTAAGCTCCTTGGTGCAAACAGTGTTTATATTGACAGCTATAGGTGCCATTTCATTTCCCCAAAACACCTCTCAAAAGTAGAATCAACATTATTTAGCTAAAAGCTTCTATTCTGGCGCGTCGTGGTGGCTCAACGGTGGAAGTGACTCTTTCGGCCAAGAAAACAAAGACCAATTATTTTTCCAGTTCGTGAATTCACCCCATGCTAACATTGAGGCAGCTGGTAGGAGTGCTTTTGGAGAGAGGAAACCACCACATTCCCACCAGTTGTGGCCTTGGGTAGCTACTTCACTTGGACAAAAATGATGAAAAACACTCCTCAAGAAGACTTCAAAGTTTGCACACCAACACAGTTCCCATACAGCTCTCTATTAGTCTGCTTGAAAAATATTGAGTTTACTGGTGGTCAAAGACTGTACACTATGTGAGGTGATGCTCCAGTGCACTGCATGTATGTCTTGCTGCTGGCCTCAACTGCGATGTTGCTCAGCACATTTGTGTAAATAACAACTAATACTGTGCCACTGCAAAGTAATTATGTGTCATTTGCATGAAACAGGGACCACAATAAAAGAACATAACATTTGCCTTCACAACGTTCAAAAACTGTAAATAAATTTCCACAGAGTTTTCCCAGTTCATCTGAGGATAGTAATATTGGTTGTAAACACATTCTTACTTCCACTAACAAACTATTTTAAGATGCCAGATTCAGTATTAGAGTATACCAGCACTTTTGTAGGGCTAAACAATTGTACAGGCACCTAGAAAAACACAAGTGAATGCATGCTATAGCTACATAAAAAAATAAATACTTTTATTTCTTGTCTGAGTAGAGCTGCATAGATGATAAGTCACTTGCATTACATTATGAACAAACCTATCCGAGCAAAGTATACATTTAAAAAGTTACACTTACATAGTAGATAAGTAGACTGTTGAAGGACGGACAGGCAGTGGGATAATACCCAAGCACTAAAATCTATTGTTACATATACTAGGAGTAGTGATGATCCTCTTCCTTCCAAATAAAATAATTCACATAGATTCACTTCCCAGAGCTTATACACTCATGGCATCATTGGTGCTATACAAATTAGTGTACACTGAAGGATTACATCGACTAAGTACATGATTACTGCATCCATGGCTTTACTTCTTGTACAACAAAGAATGCGAACACAGTTACCGTTGGCGACCATGGATGCTGTGATTTCTGGCATGCAAATGTAGAGGCATGCAGGCACTTAACACACATGTTAAAAACTTCAGCTCAAAAATATTTGCCCACTAACACTACAGCAGCCTTCAAATTAGTGTCATAGTTTCGTATCTTCTATGCAAAATTTATATAATTTCGAATGCAAGCACGGGAACTGCTGAATAATGCACTGCTAAGAAGTTAAGCAGCAGCTGCTCCTGACATCACAATGTGCTCGTTCTGCTGTTGTAAACTTTGAGCAGGAGAACAGTCACTGGCCGTCCCTTTATACTTGTTGGTCTTCTTTGCTCTGTTCTTGATACACTGTACATGACCGTGGAGCACCGAATACTTGTTACCGCTGGAACTTAGAAAAATACAGATCAATGTTACAACTATGCTACATGCAAGAGTGTATAGTTGTCAATTATGTGCTCATATTTACAGATATTTTATTTTTAGAAGCCAATGACAAGCCTCAGCACACACACACAATAACAGTGAAGGCTGAAAATATATTTATTATGATACAAGAGCAAAACCACAATGTTATAGATGAAGGCATGAAACTTCTGACAGACATAAAAAGCCAATAGAGTTTATTTTATTTCGGCTTTACACTAGATGCGAGAAGTAGACCACAAATAAGTTCACTAAGAAACACAAGTTAGACTGCATTACAACACAACAGCCAATGTTGATAACTTTAAGGCTGTCTAACATAGCCAGCTCACCATACCGCATATAGGAGCAAATGGGCAGTCTAGAAGACACAAAGAACTTGTGGATAATGAGTGTGCTTGTTACTGACATCTATTATTCTAAATGAAGAAAACCTTTCAAAAATGCACTTCATCAGGGGAAATAATCATACACAACAAACACAACGGGCTCCTACAGGTGCCACCAACACTCACCATTATTGTTGATACCAGTGTCTTGCCGGATGGATATACTGTCTCCTGCACAGAACACCAAAGGAGCGCTCCATGACTTGGATTGCATGTGTGCTAGCTGCATCGCTCTGCTGCTGAAATAGGCTAGCCACAGTAAGAGAAATGAGAAGCCATGGCTTTGAAACACACTGAACGTCACCTTTAGAGATCAACAATGCATACTTATGTCGGGTACAATTTGTAGAAAAATATATATCACTATGCAATCGTGGTGAACATGTTCAGCTGAAACACAAGCAACAGCACTGAGAGAGAAAAAGCTACATTAGGTAAAAGATGCAGTTACTGGCCCTATGTCATCTCAGGCTTCTTCAATAGTCTTTCTCCTTGCAAGTTGTGAACAGCCAGGCAATTTTCACCCACTTGCTATTTCCTTCCAGAGCACTTGATCCACAGAGGGAGTCACAAGCTGGAGAGCTCAATAAGGAATCAAAGTATTTGTGCTCGTTTCAAAGCACAAGCTTTTGAGTCTCAGATTATTGGAGTTTCATTCATAAGCTGCAGGCTTTCAGCTTTCAACATTCGCAATTATCTTGCAATTTAGTTCTATAAATGTTGAATAAGAATTATGTGTAAGAATATTACAGGTATTCACTGAAAGCAACCATGTTTGGGTTTTCAATTTAGGCACAGTAAGTGGTGTTCACGTAATCGTTTGTATTAAAGAAAAACTAACCTTGCAGCCAGCCGTTAGGCAGTTTTGTGCCCTCGAAGCTCCCAAGCAGATTGCAGTCCTTCCAGTTGAGGCTGCCAGGCATGCTTCCACGCCACATCCGCTGAATGATAACAGTCCGAGCAGTGACATAGGCTTGCACAGTTAGAGAGAACGTGTCCTTCCTATTTTTGTACAGGTGCTCCAAGTATTGATGAGGATTGATGTGCCAGAATGTGCAGCCGATGCATCACAGGACCTTAACAAACCAATCTCTGCGATCTGTGAAGAGCCAAAAACGAGATATTTAAAAACAATCATTAAAAGCACTCACTTCTAATACTTATTTGAGGAAGCTTTCACTTCGTTAAAGTGACCAAAATCTGCTATAATCACTTTGAAATAAACTGAAGCCTCATGTAAAAATTACGTACCGCAATATATATGTCCTACTGAAGTATAGTACTACCACAGTGGTAATCGTCTATAGAACTAATTTTCCAAAATAACATAAATTTTTAGGTGCAACCTGGCTCCTGAAAAATAAATTCACATTAACTTTCGTACTATCAAACGTGGTCAATCGACAGGCCCAACCTCATAATCAAACAAGAGCTCACTTGTATGAAATCACAAAAAACTTTTTATGTATTTGCTCCATAATATATGTATGTATATAACAGTAGTAGCAAATTTTTTATGCTTCAACTTACCATAGAGAAACATTACATCTGATGGGCTTAAAAACTTGCACACGTTATAGAACTGCGTGAATTATAGTACCGGTGAAATTTAGTTCTGCAAGGTGAACTCACCGATGGCATCATTTAGTGGCCGTCGGTGTCATAAGGAACCAAGTACGGCGAACAGGCAAAGGGCATCTGCAGACTGGAAGCTGCCAATGACAGCAATGAAGGGCTGGCCAGGCGTGCACGTCCATTTATAAAGTGTAAGAACTGGCCATGACCGGCTGTTGTCAAGGCTCTAGTGCCGTGCAAAACGATGGTTAGACGAACTCGGAAACCTGTAGTTAGGCGATATTGGCCTACAACTTCATCCAAAGCAAGGCACCGGTGAAATCTTTGCTTCTTGGGGGGGCCTGGAGGGAAGCTTGACGTTCACGGGCTCTCGCTGCCACATAGAACTTTTAATTTGTTACCGAAGAACAGTCTAGGCGCACTTCCAAAGTAACACGATCCACAACAGAATGTACCATCTCGCAGTTTTGGTTGATCACATCACATTGCTAGGACTATGGTTATCACAAAAAGGAGAAGTGACGACTTAACAAGCAAAAGCGCCAAGCTGCCCCACCACGACCTTCGCAGGGCAAAACAGTTATCAACGCTGTTTTTCAAGTTTCGGTCACACGAGCACAGCTTGTTCACAAGTCTTGAAACGTCAACACAGCACCACTGTTCACAACGAACATCGTTTCACTCCCGAACAGTACATTGCTCTCAAGTAAATAGAAGCGTACGGGCTAACTACTGGCGAAGCAAGAACCGAGCGCGTAGTTCATACGTTTTCGTACGTACTTGGGGTCACTCAAGTAACGTGTCAAAACGCTGTCAATCCGAAATGTCGCACAGCACCAAACAGAGAGACTGGAAAGTCAAGCGAACGAACTGTTACCGGCACACAAACACACATTGCAGGCTTCTCGAGTGCAAGTTGTCGTCGATACATCTACGCCGATCCCCGCTTGATAACCACACCGACGCACAGGCGTCGCTGCGCTTCACCGTACACCATTTCACTGCCACAGCTTTCTGCACTGCTTACACGCACCGAAAGAGCTGCTGTAATCACAACACATCCGGTCAAACGCTGAAGTAACTCGTGCGAGAAGCGTTTGCTGAAAGTCGCACCGACCGATATGCTGTTTACGACGCCATGTTGTTTTCGACAACTGCGCAGCACATAAGATGATAAGAGAGCTCTTAGAAAGTACTCGCACTATTTTCACGGCATGACAAAATTTTCTCTTATGTGCGAGGGGGGTGATATGACGAACAGGACAGGCGTGCCAGATGAAAGAAGTGTTTTGGCAACGTCACAGAGTGAGCTGATGTAGAGGGTATTGCTTCACAACCAATCACAAGCTGTGCCTGTCGGCCAAGCCGTCGTCTGCTCGCGTTTGTCGTCTGCTTCGATCAGAGCATGCGACAGGGGATTCGCCTTCGCAACGCTATTATTCTCCGGTCAAGTGGTCGCTACGTCGCACAAAATACATGTCAATGGCTCGCTCTACCTTTGAATGATGTTCGTGCGCCAAGTTAAATGGCTGGTAATTGACGCAGGGATGAATTCAGCCAAGGTTTGCTCTAGAATTGTGAGGGTTTGCATATTTTCGGTGTCAAAGTTTTATGGTCATTTCATTCCGATTGCTTGCCATAATATCACGGTGCATATCGGTGTCTGAACAGTGAAGATGAAGATGCATGATTTGTTTGTAGTTCCATGCGTAATCACGCGCACCCCTAATACGCTTTGGTTTACCCTAATACGCTTCGTTCCAGATCGTTCCAAAGTGTATCGACAGCTGTATTTCAGAGATAGCAATCATTGGACAGTTAGAGCCAATGAAAGTACACTAGAGCACAATCTTTAGGAACCACTCACTCAAAACTTCCTCTCATTTTTATTTCCAATAGCGTGCAAAGAATGTGCTCCCATTAACCTCTTTCGTGGTAATTTCCACCAATGAGGCAAGGATCTCGAGTCGCACTTTTAATTGGATGAGTTGGGGCGCAACACAACAACATAACAAATAAGGTTGATCCTATGCCATGTCGCGTTCGAATGCACCAACCATTCAGGTATCACATTGGTTTTCATCCAACCACAAATCTTTACATGCGTAGTTTTATGCCATTGACGCCCAATAGAATTCTTCAATTACTGCGACTTCGAACTTATTGGACGATGGTGGTTGTCAACACCATCCACTGCGTACAAGAGAAACAACACGCGAAGCTCAAAGCGCCGAAAGAAATAAAAACGCACCAGCAGTCATCAGGCAGCCCTTGATGGGCGTGAATTAACTCAAAACCAGCCAGGGCACCAAAGTATACCGCTGCGGCAGCAGGTTATAAGTAGCCACGTTGTTTCTAAGAGTGGTCCGGACCACTCTTGGGATTTTCTCTCAGCGATGCTGTTTTTACGCACAATTTCGCTTCGTGAATCCACTTACGAGCACTTTTCGGTGACGTAAGCAAATATAGCAACTGCATCACCATCGCTGACATGTTCCCAAGCAGTCACAGCGCGCTTTATTTGCAGCGGCCGATGTGACAACTATGGCCTCTTACGACGTTTTTTTCGTTTCGTGAATCGACTTACGCAAGAAAATTTCTCTTGCGCAAAAATGTTTTCGTAAGTGAGTTTTGTGAATCCGAGCCCAGTTTTTTATTCGACTTGCAGTCTGCTCCCTTCGGTCACGTCACGACCCCGTGACATCTGGTGGTGCATGGTGCGGCTGCTGTACGACAAACTGCCGAAGATATTCCTTCTCCACCATCACCACTGATGGCGACGACGAAGCCTCAAGAACGTACCGGTTCCCGAACGCACAGTCAAGGTCTATATTTTGCAGCTAGTGGAATACCTCACAACGCAACGTCAAAGCAGTGATAAAAATAGTAGTAGCCATGATACGATGTCACGACCCAACTGCAATGCAATGCGACGAACTAGCGACGTCGACGTCTTCATCGGCAGCCACAGCGTCACAGCTCTCGTCTACACCGGAGCCGACTATTCCGTCATCAGTGGGAGGTTCATCGCGAAGTTCAAGAAAGTTATAACAGCCTGGGAAGGCCGTGAAATTTGTATTGCAGGAGGTCACCTAGTTACGCCGTCAGGAATCTGTAAAGCTAGATTCACCATTATTAACAAGATATACCTCGCAAGCTTCGTCGTACTACAGCATCGCTCGAGAGATGTAATTCTTGGAATGGACTACTTAAGCCTCTATGGAGCCGTCATTGACCTGAGAACAAAGATCATAACACTATTCCCAGATAAAGCCCTGCCGCCGCACACGTCATCAGAAAGGCACGCCTTGAATGCGATGGAAGATTAAGTCACTATTTCTCCTCGCTCCAGAATCAGAATTTCATTTGGTACTCAAGAATGAATAGACATGCACAACGTCATTGTAGGCGACCAGCATCTGTTGATCAACCGCGAAGTTTGCGTCGCCAGAGTAATAGCCGAGCTGCGAGGAGGAAACGCAACATTGGTGCTTACTAACTTCAGCAACGAGCTCAAGCACGTGAGCAAAGGCATGACGGTTGCCCACATTGAAGAGATACTGGAAGCCAGCAACGCTTTCGCCCTCACCAATTCCTCCGAATCTAATTTGACGACTGAAACTCTTCAACCAGCTTTCGACGTAAATCCGAGCCTTCCGACGCATAAACAAGAGCAGCTGAAAAAGATGCTGCCGAAATACAATAACTGCTTTGCGTCGTCATCGAGAATTTCACAGCCCCTTGTCACAAAACATCGAAGTGTATTAGTAAAAAATGCCAGGCCACTCTGTCAGAGTCTGTAAGAGCTTCAACGCGAAAACGTGAGGCAATAAGTAAACAAGTTGACTAAATGCTCCACGACTACATATCCAGCCTTCAAAGAAACCATGGGCATCACCGTTGGTGTTGGTGAAAAAAAAGAACGGAACACAACGCTTCAGCGTTGACAATCTCCGACTAAACAAGATAACGAAAGAAAGACGTATACGCCATCGCCGAATAGACGACGCCCTCGACCGACTCCACAACGTCAAATACTTGTTCTCAACGATGGACCTCAAGACAGGCTATCTGCAGATCAAAGTAGGCGAGAGAGACCGAGAAAATACTGCGTTCATAGCAACAGACGGGCTCTTCGAGTTCAAGGCCATGCCCTTTGGTCTTTTCTCGGCACTTACGACGTTCCAGCGTGTTATGGACACCGTGCTCGCGGGATTAAAATGGCAGACTTGCATCGTGTACTTGGACGATGTCATCATGTTTTTCTCAAGCTTCGACAACCATTTCCAGCACCTTGAAGTTGTGCTCCAAGCAATGAAAACCTCGGGACTTACTCTGAAGCCAGAAAAGGGCCACTTTGCATACCAGCAACTCTTGTTCCTGGGACACGTGATCAGCAAGTCTGTAGTACAACCCAACCCACAGAATAGAACATCCATCGCTTCATTTCCATCACCCGCAGGCAAGAAGGCCATGCATCGATTTCTCGGCCTCTGTGCATTTTACAGGCATTTCGACAAAACTTTTGTCCGCATCGCTGAGGCACTCATTAACCTGACAAAGACCGACGTAGAGTTCAAGTGGAAAACTCCACAGGAGGAAGCATTTCAATAACTAAAATATTGCCTGCAGACATCGCCAATACTTGCACATTTGGACAAAAACGCCGACACATAAATCCACACTGATGAAAGTAGTGTAGGGCTTGAAGCCGTCTTGGTGCTAAATATTACCGAACTTGAATGTGCCATCAGGTATAGAAAGCCGGTCCCTATCTACAGCAGAAGTCAACTATTCCACAACAAAAAAGGAGTGTCTTTGCCAACATCTTGGCTACCTCGAAGTTTTACTCTCACCTCTATGGCAGGCATTTCAAATTTTTGATCGACCACCGTGCCCTCTGTTCGCTAGGACCCTTCAGGTCACCTTGCACGGTGGAGTGTGCGACTTCAGGAATTCGACATCTTCGTCATTTAGAAGTTGGGGCGAAGCCATTCTGAGGCCGACTGCCTGTCTCGCACCCCCGTCGACCCCCCGCCACAGGACAAAGAGGACGGCGGCTACTTCCCGGGAACATTAAGCGTAGATGATTTTGCAGAACGACAGCATGCCGACCCTGAAATCGAGGGCCTTGTGGAATACATAGAGGGCAAGGCTGCCGTTGTTTCAAAGGTAATCAAGCGAAAACTGGCGTCGTTATTCTTGCGAAACGGCATCCTCGCCAAGAAAACTGTTCATCAGATCGGGCTAGCTACCTCCTCGTAGTACTTTCAGCATTACGTCCAGAAGTCATGTTTGCTCTACCCGACGACACGACGGCTGGACACCTCGGTGTCTTGCATACAATCGCAAGAACACAGGAGAAGTATTACTGGCCCCGACTTGCCGCCAAAGCCACTCATCGGGTATGGACATGTCGAGACTTTCAATGACGAAGGACATCGCTGACTATGCCAGCCAAACTTCTCCTGCCTATCTAGCCACCTAGCCGGCAATTTCAGCAAATAGGCATGGACTTTCTGGGGCTGTTCAAGACGTCAAATTCCGGAAACAAACGGATCATCGTAGTGACTGACTACCTCACCCACTACGCCGAAACAAGGGCTCTGCCCAAAGGCAATGCCACCGAGGTAGCCAAGCTCTTCGTAGAGAACATTGTCTGGCGTCACGAAGCTTCAGAGATTCTCATCACAGGTGGAGTCACAGCCTTTACGGTGGAGCTAATTCAGGCAATCCTGAGGTACAGCCAGACAATTGACCGCAGGACCGTCGCCTACCATCCACAAACCAAAAGCCGCATCGATCGTCTCAATAAGACCACCGACAATATGCTGGCCATGTACCTCAACGTCGAGCACAAGACGTGGGATGCAATCCTTCCGTACGTGACCTCCGCGTACGACACGGCCATCCAAGTAACGATGCAGATGACTCCGTACAAGCTGGTGTACGCAAGGAGCTCAGCCGCGATGCTCGATGCCGAGTTACCCAACGTCAGCGATGAAATATACATTGACGTGACTGTCTACCTCTAGCGCGCTGAAGCCATTTGACAACTTGCCCAACTGCGCATCAAAAACTAGCAGAGGACAGCCAGGCGCCGTTACAATCTTCGTCGAAGCTACGTAGAATGCCAGCCCGGCGACCACGTTTGCGTATGCAGGCGGATACACCGACGAGGACTGAGCGAAAAACTGCGATGGTACTTCGTAATTTATAGGGTAGTTTCACGTCTACGCACACTCTACTTCGAGGTTGTCCCCGACGTCATCACGAACTCTCAACGGTACCGTGCACTTCAAACCGTTTCTTGAGCTTCAGGAACATAATGTCTATTATTTGTTTTTTTTCATAATTGAGCTTTATTGGTTATGCTTATTTGTTGTACTTTTTTGCTGTATTGTTATTTTTGCATGTGTCTTGCTCTCGTATTTTCTTTAATTCATCAGGACAATGCCTGTTTCAGAGGAGGGTAATACCACGTTCCTTCCTCAAGTTTTGTTATCGCCTCGTTTCACTGCCAATTATTCTCAGCGTAAACCACGCCTACGCTGCTCAAGAAACTTGGGGATGGCAGTAGATCATTTTGTTAAGATTACGCCTACTTTGTAAAAATACCGATTATTCTGGAACAAACGTCACCGCTAGCAATAACGCTAGAATATTCGATGGCAAGTGTATAACTGCCGACTCGAGTCGCCGCTTGTCAGTTGATCAACAGCCGAAGCTCTGTTCGCCGCTATCAGTGCCAGTGTCTTACTTTCCTTTTGCGTGGCCACAAGTTTGGCCCGAATAAACAGTGTCTTCTTTGCCATGTAGTCTGTTCCCTTCGTTCACGTCACGACCCCGTGGCACTATGACGAAGGAGTGGCGTTCATAGCGAGCAAAATGCGAGATAAGCGCCACAAAGAATACGTTATCTGTGCGCGCAATGGGAAAACCCAGCAATCGCGGCCCGTTTTGCCCTCTTTCCGCTAGGGTGGCCAACGGCGCTGCACAAACTTGCGCGGGGAAGGCACTACTGCCGGCCACCATAACTAGAGCCATGTACACATGTTTGTGCCTCTGCGTGATAGTAAAGTTTAGCCGTTTTTTTTTTGCGCCTACCATCCGTTATCACAATTCATTGTGCGGTATTTATGTGCAGCCATTGCACAAAATGAAAGGGGGAAAGCCTGAAAACGCAAAACCTGTTAAATTTTGTACCTTAATTGCCACAACGTTTGCGCAGTTATGTAGCCCAACACTACATATTGCGGCGAAGCATCGTGGCGACTGAATAAGACGTCTCAGGCTGATTTTAACAAAGTTGTAGGGTAGGTGTTTGATAGTCATTCACCTGTGAATGTTAACTTAGTTGAGTTTTGTTCTGACAGCATTGAACCTTTCACATGCGAAGAGAATACGAAAATAAATAAATCACAATAACACAGTAAATGCAATCAGTATCAATGCTCTGGCGGAGACGTCTGCGAAAAGCGCAACACAGTGGAGTACTCAACGTTGAATTATTCATGATAATACATGGGCGGTACACTGTGAGCCTAAATTAGAGACACACTCTTTTGTTTTCTTGCTAAAGCGACCTGGCTTTTGCGTGAAAGCACAGGTGGCTTGTACCCCCCCCCCCTCTGGTGTGTCTACGCAAGCAGGTGTCTAGTGTGTGGCAACCCATGGAGGGGATGGTTTCGGGGGCCTACGGAGGAGGGGGGGGGTCTTGACTTCCACGCCTCACTGTGCGTGCCTTAGCTGTGTTCGGGGGAAAAGGGGGTCTTGGGGGTTGAGCCAACGCCAGGTGATTTGATCTTTAAGGCTCCCCTGCAGAGGCAGCACCTCTCTTTGGCAGCGGCTTCACGTAAACAGCTGCCCTGAACTGACCGACCCAGGAGAAATCAGCAGCCGATTTTTTCTATCTCTCTCTCCCTACATGTTTGTCTTTATCTCTAAATTTTTATCTGCCCTGTCTACTTCTCTCTTTGTTTACTTCCAATTCTTGGTGCCAGCTAAGGTTAACCTCGTATGTTCACCCGACCTTGGGATGCGTCGCATCAGGTTATAGTGGATGTGCACAGCTGGCGTAAGCAAGCCATTTTTTTATATCTTGCAGCATCCCATCAATGGGCTCGGTGGTCGGTGGCTGCCACCGCTACCCAACACGATCAATGATTCATGGTTAAAAATATTCATCTCTTTATTGATCGCTCCCTGAAGAGCGTGTGCACTGAAGCAAGCTTTCAGCTTTTCCAGCGAAACAAAAACAACTTAAGACGCTAAGGATGAGAACGTGCCTATGACGAAGACAGGTCCCCCTATTGAAACGTCGGCCAGCCTGTCTGAGGCACTTCCACTGTTCAGCCCGACTGCGTTATTCCGGGTTTCCATCTTCCGGTTCCTAGGTTTAAGGCGTCTGTTAAACACACTTGAAACAGGATACAAAGCCACGAAAATGGCTAGTGTAGATCTTATTGTAATCCAGGGCAAAACAATATTAAAAACAATTCATCTTGAAGACCTTTTGTAACGCCCTCATCACTGTATTGGCACATCGTTCAATGAACACTGTCCAAGAGTTGTATCAGAGAATGATCTAGTAGAACTGAAAGATGCAAAAATTGTTGACGGCTGGAAAGATCAGAATGTACCGAATATACAGAGAAATATTATGAAGCAAGATGGCAAAGATACTCCTATTAAACGAATCATCATCAAGTTTGGCTCCGGTGTTCTTCCAGAGACAATTATAACTCGGTACACAAAGCTTTGTGTTCGCCCATACATTCCAAATCCTCTGCGTTGCTTCCAATGTCAGAAGTATGGCCATGACTCGCAAGGTTGTTGTATTCGGCAAAGTTGTGCCCAATGTGGAAATCCGGGCCACACGTCCCAAAACTGCAAAGACCTAGCACAATGTGTTAACTGCGATGAAAATAATGCTGCTTATTTACGGTCTTGTTTATTCAGGAAAAAAGAAAGAGAGATTACCACGTTGAAGGTGAAGGAAAACGCTTCGTTTAAAGAAGCAAGAAGAAGAGTTTCCCAATTTTATGGCCGAACCTACGATGACGCGGTACGTCAGGGGAGAGCGTAGCACCATCCCTTGCCACTCTTTCAGCCTGCGCATAACGAGCCGTCAGCTGTGGCGCCTGCCCCCAAAGCAGCAGTAGTTCAGCCTAGTCCGCCCACTCATGAACAGAGATTGGATACCCCAGGGCTCTCAGGTCTCAAGGCCTCACCCATGGCCACTGGATGAAAAAGCGCACGGGGGCTTTTTCATCCAGCGGCTGTTCGTCATCTCGCCAGACGAGGCCTAAACGTCGCCAACACTAGCTCGCACGTGCGGTCAATTAGTGCCTCTGAGGAGGCAATATACACGACGATACCCGTGGTGCCGAAAGAGTGGTGTGGCTCTTCGAACAACGCCAGAAAACGAAAGAGCAAATAACGGGCCCCGTTATTTGTATTACAACTTCTCACATAAACAGCCACTTGCTTTTCGAACGCACAGCACTATAATATCTTAAGCGAATATTAGCGCGACGAAAGCAGGAACGGGAAAGGAAAGACACACTACAGCGCTGACTCGCAACTAAAGTTTATTCCTAAAAGAAGCGGAATATCTGACACCTCAAAAAAGCAAAGACAAGAAAAGTACCATCGCGCAAGCTCAAAGTGACAAAACTCTATAAATCACAATGTGGCTAATGAAACGTGCAAGCTATATGTGAGATATGAAACCTCTACATCTGATAGTATTATGGAAGGCGTGCTGATGCAGTTATCACCTTCCAGTGACATATAAAAACTTTTCAAGACTTCTGGGGCCATAGGTCTCGGTGGCAACGCAAAATTTCTGTCTTATGAAAATGAGGATCGCACCAATTTCTGTGACAATGCATGGCCAAATGAGAACCTGTGCCAGTTTTTACATTACACGCATGCTCCTGGACTTTTATATTCACGCATCGACTTGTTTGCCCAACGTGAACTTTGTTGCAAGAACATAGTATTTTGTATACTGCATTGGTTCAACACTCAGTGAATTAACTTTTATAATATAGTCGTGATTCCTTATGTGCATAGGTTGTGGCATGAGCTTAAAAGCGTGGGCACTAGATACAGAGTTCATGTTGTTTTCAGCGTTGGCCGGAAATTGCGGCAAGTTTGTCCAGCTGTGCAAAGGAAATAAACGAAAAAAATTGCGACAAGAGGAGCGAATGCAAGATAAAACATAAGAGTGATTTTATGGAGTGTGAAAGCAATGCAGTACACAAGATGTGAAGAAGAAAACGCATCGCTGGCAAGCAACATCGCCACCACTTGGGTATTGGGTGCTGGGCTTCCCTCGCTCGGCTCGTGCTGATCATCGCCGGCATCTGCTTGACCGTTGCTCTTTCCCGATCGTGTTTCATCGTAAGACCACCGTCGCAACAGTCGCCAATAAACCCTTTTTCTATTGGTGGAGGGTGCTGACATTCCCCGTTGCCTGAACCTGGGTGCTGCCATTCGCCGTCGCCTAAACCTGGAGCTGCGCAACCGAACGCCACCTCCCATCAAGGCTACCAACAACGTGCAACCTGGCTCTTCCACTCCACCCCCAGCAACCCCGGCGTTCTTCGTTTGAGAGAGCCCAAGGTCTTTAGCGGAGTTGATGAGACCGACGTGGAAGACTGGTACGCTAACTACAATGAGCGCAAACAACAAGTGGGATGACGCGGACAAATTGACTAACGTCATCTTTTACCTCACTGACGTGGCCGAAATGTGGTATAACAACCACAAAAACGGCAATACGACGTGGTCCATCTTCAAAACGTCGTTTGCTGACGTTTTCGGCCGACCCGCTGTCCGCAAGTCCAGAGCCGAACAACGCTTGCGGACTCGTGCACAGAAGCCATATTAATCGTTCACCAGTTACATCAAAGACATTATTGGTCTTTGCAACCGTGTGAACACCGCCATGCCCGAGTCGGAGAAGATTCAACACATCCTCAAAGGGATAAATGATGGCGCATTTCAGATGCTCCTGGCGCGCAATCCTGCCATCGTTGCGGAACTTGTGACTTTATGTCGAAGTTTCGACGAGTTGAGGAAGCTGCGCGCCCTTGCTCGGCCATTTTCTTCACACGCTGACTCACTATCTAGTCTTACTTCTGTTCCTGATTACTAAACAACCCCGCAAGAGATCAAAGACTTTGTGCGTGAAGAAGTAGCTCGGCAGCTGTCGTTGATTCTCTTCACGCAGCAGCCGCTGTCCTCTCGTCTGCCCTCCTTACTCCGCGACGTTATTGCCGAAGAGGTAGCTCTGGTAGCTCAGGCCTGCGGAACTACTGGTACCAACTCCGTCGCATCTCTCGACCTCGACTTCTTCGCCAGTGAACAACACAAGGACCCGTGGATCGCTTCCCTTTTTGACTGTCTCTTTGGATCGTCAACCACTGCGGTACCACGATCTCTCCGACGTCAAGCTGCTCATTTCGCCATACGTGATCAGCTGCTACACCGACGCAACTACGCCCCTGAAGGTCGTAAGTGGCTCTTGGTTGTCCCACGCAGCTTGCGATCGCATATCTGCGCCTCATTTCACGACGATCCCCAATGTGGTCATGCCGGAGTTTTCAAAACTTACGAACGCATTTGCCATCGCTTCTACTGGTGCGGAATGTGTAATTTTGTTCGAAAATTTATTATGGGCTGCCCTGACTGCCAACGCCGCAAGTCACCACCTTTCCACTCGTCCGGTGCGCTTCAACCCACTTCCGTGCCCTGCCAAACTTTTCGATCGGATCGGAATTGATCTCTATGGCCCTCTATTAACAACATCAGATGAAAATCGGTGGATCGTAGTCGCTGTGGACCATTGAACACGCTACGCTGAGACTGCCGCCCTTCCAAGTGCCACTGCACGGGACGTAGCATCCTTCGTCCTTCATCGCTTCATACTACGACATGGTGCACCTCGAGAACTACAAAGTGACCAAGGTTGAGCATTCCTATCAGAAGTCGTCACAGCTCTACTTTTTGAATGCCATGTTGTTCATCGCAAGACCACGGCATACCACCCGCAAACTAACGGGATCACGGAGAGAGTTAACCGCACCCTTGGCGAGATGCTTGCGATGTATGTGACATCCAATCATACTAACTAGGATCGCATTCTTCCATTCATCACGTTCACATAAAACACCACGGCAGTCTACCACTGGATTTTAACCTTTCTTCTTTATGAACGCGAACCATCCCACACCATCGACACTCTCCTACCATACCGTCCTGACGCATCCGAATGCCCATCTGTGTCCGAACATGCCTGAAATGCGGAAGAGTGCCGTGAATTCGCACGCACCTTTACGTCACAAGAACAGCAGCGTCAGAAAGAAAAACAACGACGACTCATCACAAAGCCACAGCTATTCCCCGGATTTAATTGTATGGTTGGCTGTTCCTTACCAAACTCCCGGTCTTTCCTCAAAACTCGTTCCAATGTACGAGGTCCCATACCGCGTTTTGGAGCAAATCTCGCCGGTGAATTTTTCTCATTCAACCACTTTCCCCATCTGACGACATGCGCCGGCGTGGAGGTGACATCGTACACGTCGCCCGCCTTAAGCTATATCATAGCCCTCTGCCTCCAGACTCTTAGGTCGCCAGGATAAATCTTTTCCAGCGGGGCAAATTGTGAAGAAGAAACGCATCGTTGGCAACCAACATCACCACCACTTGGGTACTGGGTGCTGGGCTTCTCTCGCTCGGCTCGTGCTGATCATCCCCGGCATCTGCTAGACCATTGCTCTTTCCCGATCGTGTTTCATCGTAGGACTGCCGTCGCAACAGTCGCCAATAAACCCTTTTTCAAAGATAGCATGTTCTTGCAACAAGGCTAACATAGAAGAAACTAGTTGATGCATGAATATGAGATTCCAGGAGCATGCGTGTAATGTAAAAAATGGCACAGGTCCTCAATTGGCCATCCATTGTCACAAAAATGGGTGCAATCCTTATTTTGATAAGACTGAAATAGGACTGCCACCGAGACCAACGGTCTCGAAAAATCATGGAATCTTTTTATATATCCCTCGAAGGTGATAATTGCATCAGCCAGCCTTCCGTAGCACTATCAGAAGCAGAAGTTTTATATCTCACACATAGCTTCCATGTTTCATTAGCCACATAGCGATTTATAGAGTTTTGTCACTTTGGGCTTGCGCGATGGTTCTTTTCTTGTCATTGCTTTGCTTTTTTCAAAGGTCATATATTCCGCATCTTTCAGGAATAAACTTTAGTTGCGAGTCAGCGCTGTAGCTTGGGTTTTCTTTCCTGTCCCTCTTTTCGTCGCGCTAATATTTCTTTAAGATGGAAGTGACCAACTAACCTAATTGTCCCTTCTGATGAAGCACTACAATACTCCCAACATGAACACACAAACTATACAGTGAAATGTCAAGGGCCTTTTTAGAAACCTTGACGACGTCCAAAAACGTTTACATGAACACTCACCAAAACTGCTGTCTGTAAGAGAAACACACCTTAATTCAATACACAGCAACTTTCGTCATAAATACGTTATTTTCCGAAAGGACCGCGATGATGCCATGACATCATCCGGAGGTGTTGCCATTATAGTGAATCAAGGGATTGCATGCACACACTTTAAACTCAAAACCTCTCTAGAGGCAGTGGCTGTTCGAGCAGTGCTATTTGCTAAACTGATCACAATTTGTACTCTTCACGTACCTCTGAGCTATCACACACAAGTTTATGACATCCAGTCCTTTATAGACGAACTTCCAGAGCCTTAAGACTCTGGAAGTTTGTCAAAGGAGAACATAATTATGTTCTCCTTTGAGACTGGAATGCGCATAGTAGGCTATGGGGTGACTCTGGTTGCGACGCACGTGGTCGACTGATTGAACAGATCCTTCTCTCGTCGAGCGCGTGTCTTCTGAATCGAAAAGAACCAACCTAATATAACCTCGCTAATAATACCTACTCTTCCATAGACCTAAGTATAGTATCTCCGTCTCTTGTGCCTCCACTTCAGTAGAAGGTCCTCAGTAATCCCTATGGAAGCTACTACTTTCCTTTACTTTTGAGCACAAGTACAGCAACTGAGTGTTCACCACGGGTTTTCATGTGGCTTATAACGAGAGCCGACATTGAGCAGTTCTATCCAATCGCTCTTTTAGGTTGAAGTAACATGTGTACTTCGAGTATTGATGCTGCTGTCAATTATTCCACGGCGTTTTTCATTGATGTTGCAACAAAATGCATATCACAAACGGTAGACACCCTGGAAAACGACGTGTGCTATGGTGAAACTTTGAATGCCGCAACACGCGCAAACAGCAAAACAAAGCACGGAGGCTGCTTTGGGAGTCACCGACTGCTGAAAATCCTGAAAGTTTTACGAAAATTAAGTCCTAAGGTCGGAGAACACGCCGGCACGCCAGGAAAAAAAGTTGGCAGCAGTTTTTATCAGGCATCAATTCGCATACACGAGAACAATGTCTGGCACATGGTTAGTAACGTAGTTGCAAAGCATCCACATTTACTTCCTCTAGTAAACACTCGAAGTGACACTCTGGAAGCCCACGTGAACTTCCTTGGCGCCAGCTCGCCCCACTATTATAAAGCTTTCCAAAGACACAAAGTTGAAATAGAAAAAAGAAACTACAGCGAAAATTTACAAAACATGAGGCATACAATGAACCCTTTTGTTTAGCAGAGCTACTGGCATCGCTAAGTTGCTGTAGTAAATCCACTCAGGCTATAAACAAGTCTTGTATGTATTGTTCCAGCACCTACCCTCTGAAACTCAATATGCTCGCCTTTCGCTGTATAACGGTGCTTAGCTTTGCAGCGAGATCCCTAATGCTTAAAAAGCAGCCATTAATATTCCAATTTTAAGACAGAACAAAGGCCCATCTATACTTTCCAATTACAGGCCTATCGCTCTTACCAGTTGTCTGTTCAAGGTCTTCGAAAAGATGACAAATAAAAGACATATATTTTCATGAAGCAAACGGTCTGCTTGACCCACACCAGTGCGTGTTTAGAGAACGAAAATTCACCACAAACCATTGTATCCGTATCGCGGTACCGATTCGTGACGCCTTCGTTCATAAGAGGTTTTTGCTTTATGTGTTCCGCAAAATAGAAAGGGATTATGACAGTTCATGCCACTTGCCTTCCCCGAGACCTGTCCTACTTAGGTGTGTGGGGTAGAATATTTTCATGATTTAAATTTGCCGTTCCAATCGGACATTTTGTGTTAGAGTGGGCAGTGCCTGTCACAAACATTTCTTCGGGAGACAGGAGTGCCACATAGGGGTGCATTGAGTTGTACACTTTTTGTAGTCAAATAAATTCCCCAGGCCTCATCGTCCCACCAAATATGCTTCATTTCACGTATGTCGATCACACACAGGTGGCTTTAATTCATGCCACCTTACAAAGTGTGAACGGAGGGCTCAATTGGGTTTACACAACATCTTGAAATGAGCCGACAAAACGGGTTCAAACGTTACCGGTATAAAAGCACCTATGTCTTATTTTCCAGAAAGAGAGGCGTTTTTTCTGATCCGAAAGCTCACCTGTATTTACAAATTCTGTCTGTAAAAAGTGAGCATCACTTACTCAGTCTAATATTGCACACCAAACTAATATTCATACCACAAGTCAAACACAAAACAATAATTGCCTAAGAAGCAAGAATATTCTCAGAGCATTATCAGCACTTCATGGGGTAGTGACAAGAAGTGTTTCACGAATTCATACAAACGTCTGATGTGAACGCGCCGGGATTACGGAGCACTGTTATACCAGTGTGTCACACCAGCTGCACTAAAGATCTTGACCAAGTTCACCATTATAGAATTTGTCTTTCTACAAATGCTTTTCGAACCAGAACTGTATTAAGCCTGTACGTTGAATTGAACGAGTGCCACTGCATATCCGAAAACCGTACCTATCCTTTCTACACTTACATAAAAAACGCAAGCAACAAACACCCCGTACACTCCACCATCTATGACTGGTCCAGTTATCTTCTATTTTAAAACCACCCTAACAAGAGACAGCTCTACGCACTTCGTGTGAGGAGTCAAGCCGAAGAAATGGGTGTGCCTCTTTGTGAACACAATTTGGCTGCTCCCGCTTTATATGTCCTGCCATGGCAATGGCAGATATTAAATTGTGATGTGTCCTTCATTGAAGTTACTAAAATAGCACCTATTGCACATATTCATACACAATTTCTTGAACTCCAGCATAGCTGACACGAACGCCCTGCTTCGCTGCGTTATGCTCAGCTACACATTTCAGCACTGGACCAAACCAGAACGGCGACGCCGACGACTTCACAAAAGAAACTCAGAAATGAGGTTACGCATGCCCCAAAAATTGAAACGGCAACTCACAAGTATCATCCACCACATTCGTCTTGGGGTGGCGTACACCAGACGTTACGCACATATCATCGGTTGCAGTGACACCTGTCCCAATTGTGAACACCGTGATGTGCCAGAAACACTTGAGCACATATCTTGTGTCTGCTTAGCATACCCACGTGAACGACAAACACTGATTTTTTCTACTGAACGATATTGCAGTAGGTCATTAACTGATGAGACCGTGCTGGGCTCCTGGCCCGACACAAACAGTAGAATTGTGGTCTTAAGAGCGGTTATAACCTTTTTGCAAGCAACTGGACTATGTGCGCGGCTATAAAGTTTGCCTCAGCTAGAAAGAGTACTACATATTCACCTCTCTATCTCACCATTGTCATCCAGTATTCTTTTTTCCCCTTTCTTATCCCCCAATGTAGAGTAGAAGACTAGAGCAAGCTATGGCTCAGGCCAACCTCTCTGCCTTTTTGTAAATAAACCCATCTCTCTCTCTCTCTCCAGCATAAATATTCATATCCAAAATTTTTTACTGATGCCTTGAAAACTCCCACTTCTGTGTTCTATGCAGCGATCGGTCCATCCTTTTCCGATATAGGTGTTCTGCACCCCAATGCGAGTACCTGCACTACAGAGACATACCCTATATTATCGGCCATAAAACACATCAAAGAATCAAAACTGTCAAAAGCTGTGATATATACTGACTCTCTAAGCGTGGTAAGATCTCTGAAAATTCTTAAAAGACACAATAACCCTGTTTTTGGCTTTGTGCTATCACTTTTATGCACTATCTATACACAAAAACAGTATGTCGTTGTCTGCTGCGTGCAAGGACACTGGGAGATTCAGGGACACGTGTTAGCAGATCAACTAGCTGTTTCTGCCCACCAGAATGCCCCCACCAATACATCTATAGCTGTCCTTACCCTTGACCTCAAATCCTTCCTTAAACATAAGACCAGAGATTACTGGCAGGCTATGGGATGGACAAGCACAAAATAAACTCCATCTCATCAAGTAACATCTCACTAATTGGCTGCTATGTCGAAGTCGCACTCTACAGAAGTAACACTTACCAGATTGAGAATAGGACACACTCACACCTTTTGTCTGGTAGTGATCCACCTGTATGTGATAAGTGCTGTGAACCGCTCACCATACTCCATGTTTTATTACAGTGCAAAAAAATCAATTCAATTAGAAAAAAATACACTTCTATTTCCCTTCCGCCGCTCACCACTCTTGCACCCATTGATGTTCATAGGTAGGAAAACGCTTTTGAGTTACCAAACATTGTTCGTGTTTCTAAAGATGTATAGTTGTTATGCCATACATCCAGGCAGTGACATTACATTCCAGCACCGTTCCAGACGGGTGCTTTTCTCACGAATAAAAGGTGCTTTTCTCATGACCGCGCGTGGCCTAGGTACCCAATTGCGCGAACATCTCTAGGCACTTTAGTCCCTATCGGTGCACCCTCGCTGGCTTGAGCGGTGCGGGTGTGTAAAGGCGCCACTGACTGTGTTATGTGTGTGTCAGCGCTTCCTCTATTTCGGTGTTGTGCGGTGGTTTGTATTAATGCGAAAGTATTCCTCGCGAATATGGTGATGCTTGAGGGCTGACTGGTCTGTCTGGACGTTAGTTCTGAATGCGTGGTGCGCTCTGACGCACTTTAGTGAACGCTGTCACACGGATAATTGCTGCTTGTGGTCGTGCTGCACTGTACTTGATCCGGATTAGTTTAGACCGTGTAGCGGTGACTAATACCCGTTTTCCTCGAGAAATTTAGATCGCGCGCAGCAACTTTGTGGTTGCTGCGCTGTACAGCATCGAGTTTGGCGCAGATGCTCGCACCGCGATCACGAGTGTCTGTGTGACACCGGCGGTATGAATATCGCATTATTTGCACTACTCGCACAGGTAGTGCAAGTAGCATAGAGAAAAAAAACTGACTGCGATATCCCCTGTCAGTTATCACACTTGAATGCTTATACCAAGGTATACCGTTCAGTTCTGTACACTTTTGTGGCCTCTACTTTTTTGACTGTTGCTTACACAACAATGCAAGGAAAAATCAGTCTACTACTTACATCAAATTGCGTAGAAACGGCGCATCATACGCAGGAAAGTCTCTAGAACGGATACAACGTCTGCAAAGATACCCATGTACAATTCCGGTCTTGCAAACAAGCTTATTGCTCAAGCTTTGGGCAAATTTTGTTGTTAGGGTTCTGCTGACATGAGCCGCTGTGGACCACCGCATCATACATATATTGTATGATTGGTGTGTCAAGTGGCCACCTGTACACTGCGATCCGCCTAAAACACGAGTGCTTCGGCTTCAGCGCAACTTTGTCATGCTTACTTATTGCTTAACGTCAATCTAAACCTCGTCGTACATTGAAGGTGTCATCATCATCAGCCTGACTACGCCCCCTGCAGGGCAAAGGCATCTCCCATGATCTGCCAATCAACCCGGTCTTGTGCTTTTCGTTGCCATGTCTGCAAGCTTTTTAATCTCATCAACCCACCTAACTTTCTGTCTCCCCTTCGTGCATTTGCCTTCTCTGGGAATCTAGTCAGTTACGCCTAATGACCAGTGGCCATCCTGCCTACGTGCAATGTGCCCGGCCAATGTCCATTTCTTCTTCTTGATCAGAACTATGATATCCCGAACCCTGGTTTGTTCGCTGACCCACTCTGCTCTCTTCTTGTCTTTAGAAGCTACACCTGTCAATTTCCTTCCTTCGCTCACTGGGTCATCCTCAATTTAAGCTCAACCCTATTTGTAAGCCTCGAGGTTTCTGCTCCGTAGGTAAATACTGGCAAGATGCAGTTGGTATATACCTTCCTCTTGAGGGTTAGTGGCAGATTTCCATTCATGATTATAGAATGCCTGCTGAATTTGATCAACTCCATCTTTATTCTTCTAGCTAGTTCACTCTCACGGTTCGGCTTCGCGGTTACTGCCTGTCCTAAGTAGACATATTCCTTCACAACTTCCAGCGTATCTCCAACTGTCGCAAAGTGCTGTTTTCTGCCATTACTTTAGTTTTGTGGATATTCATTTTCAGACCTACTTCTCTGCTTTCCATGTTCAGTTCTGTAATCGTAAGCTGTAATTCACCTCTCAAGTTACTCATCGAGGCAATTCCATCAGCGAATCGCAGGTTACTAAGATACTTTCTATTAACTCTTATACCTAACTGTTCCCAAGCCAGGGTCCTGAAAACCTCTTGTAAATACGAGATGAATAGCACTGGAGAGATTGTATATCTCTACCTTACACCCTTCTTTATTGGGATTCTGCCGCTTTCTTTATGGTGGCTGTGCATGCACTGTAGATTTATTCCGGTATGTTAATGTAGCAGTCTTCAATGCTCTGATTCAGTAGTGCCTGCATTACTGCTGATGTCTTGATTCAGTCAAACACCTTCTCGTACTCTATGAAGGCTATGTATAGGTGTTTATTGTATGTGAAGGTTTTGTTTGATATATTTATGGCAAGCGACAACATTAACATTACAGTACATTCCAAAGTGCAGTTCAGTTCAGCGTATTTTGGTCGGTGCATCTTGTTTTCATGATCTAGCAATAATTTATTTTGGGCAAAAAATATCAGATATGGTTGTGTTGCTTTTTCCCACTTCCTAATGCAAATTATTTATTAAAAGATCACATGTCATACATTATTAAAAGGACCAGGGGAGTGGAGGGCCTTGACACTTTGATCATGCACTACCATATAGCAATTTTCAACTGCAACTCAAAGACCACTGCTTGACATACCTAATGCACAATAAATTCTATTGTTGCAACATTTATCTGTGTAAACTTTTGGTTGTGAAAACTTGCTCAGAGGATCGACAACAGCTGGTCTATTAGATTTTAAAAAGCACTCAAATGGTATTTCATGCCTACTGCCTATCGCACAGCGTAATAGTATTTGTCTAAAAATGTGGTCAATAGGTACGAAACAACAGCTGCAGCACTTTAAGCAAGTTATTTGCAGTTAAATATAAGCTGAGAGACCTTGATCACGACACTATTGGGCATGTGTCATCATGTACAGGTCTTTTGAATTTGCATAAGTTTCTGTGCTTTCAGGCTCATGCACAGCAGAGCAAAAGGAATCTACGTTGCTCTCCATTAAAAGCATAATAAAAAAATCGATTACCTCGTGCAGCCATACATTTCAACAAGGAAGTTTGTCTGGTTAGAGTTAGTTGAGAAGGTAAAAGTACTTGTGATCTTTAGATGCTATAACATCCCCTGAGGAGGCTTTGGTGGTCAAAAAGAAAATGCTTTCTTAGCAGAAAAAACCAAGGCAACGTTCCTCTTGATTGTGATTTAAAAAAGACTCTGCTAGTCTTTGGCAATAGAGTTTTAACGCCCTTCGCTAACACCAAGGAAAGTCAACTGTTTTTCTAGATCTTAAGCTCTTTTGCTGGCCTCCGAACAATGTTGTACTAAGCTTTATTTTTACTCTTTATATAGCTTCTTTCCTATCCTTTTATAACAAACTGCTAATACCTGAACATTAAATGTCTAGAAATTCAAATATTTTCTGAAGTCAACATTATCACAAATTATCGGATCTTCTTTAGCGTGTCAGGATGGTGTCATACAATATTGACCTTCCCTGTAATGAATAGAGTATTTTTGCTGTGATTTAACAGGTGCTGCTTCAATCGCTATGCATTTGCACAGATTGTCAAACACATCACAAATCATCTGATAACAAAATGCCTCAACTTAGTAAACAGAAAAACTTGTAAATTGAAATGTGACTATTTTATTGTATCTTATGAAGAGGGTAACATAATTCAGCAAAAGCATTACTGGTGATCTCCACAGTCATAGAACTAATTTATTTAATTAGTATTGAGGTTCACTTTGTTGCATGTACATGTAGTAGCACTATATTTATCCTCTTCTTTATGCCTCTGCATTCCATTAGAGACATTTGAAAAACCGGAACGGTGTGTCGTATTATTATTGCCTGTCTTTGTCACATTTCACTCTGACTTAGCATTATTTTGATGTTACATGCCAAAAAAAGATTAATATGTCACATCTCCATTCACCACGAAGAGGTTTCTTTTTAAGCTATTGTTCAAGACAGTGACGTTATTCAGTATTCTGCTGTAGGGCATATGAGCAGTACTGTTTGTTTGTATAGGACGCTATACCATCAGTCACATATACATGCTTTTTTGGTCAACAGATGTAGCTTTAAAATCATCAGGGTAAATATGGCTTTCTTTATTTAATTATGAAGTAGTGCATTAAAAAAAAGAAAGTCTGTATTTTCACACTGACCCTAAGGTAAAGGAAATGGTGCCGTGCAGTCAGGTGGACCCAGCTCATGCTCCCCACTGGGCTGCAAAAATTAGGTGGCTTTCTTTTCTTCTAACCACTACCACCACCACCAATCATTTAGAAGAAGAGGAGTTGCCTAATGTAACACTGGAGAGGGGGGCGTGGTCATTACTTTTTGTTTTTTACTAGCTCTAATATAGTATAAATACTATTATTGTGCGCCTAAAAAATCCAGTCATTTGTCCTCTTTGGAGATACCAGGTGGACGGCAAGCACTGAAGAGAGAGGGAGGGGGTACTGACAGGCTCTGGGTTGGGGGACGATCACCTCTAGCGCCCCCCTTCTGGATCCGCCACTTCGTGCTGTTCTGCACGAGATCACAGAATTATTCTGAATCTCAGGAGTGGTATTATAGTAGGCGTACTATGTACTAGTGCCCTTGTTCTTTGCACTCAGAAAAATTATGAGGTCAAAATAATAACCTTTAGCTTGAAACAGTGCATCTCATAACGAGATTTTAGTTTTGCGACATGAAACCGTCGAGCCTAATTT
>WOVY01007163.1:0-35060 GCA_013436015.1 Rhipicephalus annulatus
TATTCTCGAAAACGACACCAAACTGTTCATGAAGTCACAGATATTAGTCATAATATTAGAACTGAATCCTTAATAAAAGACTTCTTGTCGTTGTCTTCAATCAAAGTATTCTCTAAAACGACAGACGACACCCAACTGTTCATGAAGTCACAGATATCGGTCATAATATTAGAACTGAAACCTAATGCAAGACTTCTGGACGTTGTGTTCAGTCAAAGTATTCTCAAAACGACAGACGACACCAAACTGTTCATGAAGTCACAGATATCGGTCATAATATTAGAACTGAAACCTTATTGCAAGACTTCTGGACGTTGTCTTCAGTCAAAGTATTCTCCAAAACGACAGACGACACCAAACTGTTCATGAAGTCACAGATATCGGTCATAATATTAGAACTGAAACCTAATGAAAGACTTCTTGACGTTGTCTTCAGTCAAAGTATTCTCTAAAACGACAGACGACACCAACTGTTCATGAAGTCACAGATATCGGTCATAATATTAGAACTGAAACCTAATGCAAGACTTCTGGACGTTGTCTTCAGTCAAAGCGTTCTCTAAAACGACAGACGACACCACACTGTTCATGAAGTCACAGATATCGGTCATAATATTAGAACTGAAACCTTATTGCAAGACTTCTGGACGTTGTCTTCAGTCAAAGTATTCTCCAAAACGACAGACGACACCAAACTGTTCATGAAGTCACAGATATCGGTCATAATATTAGAACTGAAACCTTAATGCAAGACTTCTGGACGTTGTCTTCAGTCAAAGTATTCTCTAAAACGACAGACGACACCAAACTGTTCATGAAGTCCCAGATAGCGGTCATAATAATGAACTGAACCCTGTATGAAGACTTGGGACGTTGTTAGTCAAAGTATTCTCTAAAACGACACCCAACTGTTCATGAAGTCACAGATACCAGGTCATAATATTAGAACTGAAACCTTAATAGAAGACTTCTTGACGTTTGTCTCAATCAAAGTATTCTCTAAAACGACAGACGACACCCAAATGTTCATGAAGTCACAGATATCGGTCATAATATTAGAACTGAAACCTTAATGCAGACTTCTGGACGTTGTCTTCAGTCAAATTCTCTAAACGACAGACGACACCCAAATGTTCATGAAGTCACAGATATCGGTCATAATATTAGAACTGAAACCTTAATGCAAGACTTCTGGACGTTGTCTTTAGTCAAAGTATTCTCTAAAACGACAGACGACACCAAACTGTTCATGAAGTCACAGATATCGGTCATAATATTAGAACTGAAACCTTAATGCAAGACTTCTGGACGTTGTCTTCAGTCAAAGTATCTCTAAAACGACAGACGACACACAACTGTTCATGAAGTCACAGATATCGGTCATAATATTAGAACTGAAACCTTAATGCAAGACTTCTGGACGTTGTCTTCAATCAAAGTATTCTCTAAAACGACAGACGACACCAAACTGTTCATGAAGTCACAGATATCGGTCATAATATTAGAACTGAACTTTATTGCAAGACTTCTGGACGTTGTCTTCAGTCAAAGTATTCTCTAAAACGACAGACGACACCAAACTGTCATGAAGTCACAGATATCGGTCATAATATTAGAACTGAAACCTTAATGCAAGACTTCTGGACGTTGTCTTCAGTCAAAGTATTCTCTAAAACAAAACGACGACACCCAACTGTTCATGAAGTCACAGATATCGGTCATAATATTAGAACTGAACCTTAATGCAAGACTTCTGGACGTTGTCTTCAGTCAAAGTATTCTCTAAAACGACAGACGACACCAACTGTTCATGAAGTCACAGATATCGGTCATAATATTAGAACTGAAACCTTAATGCAAGACTTCTGGACGTTGTCTTCAGTCAAAGTATTCTCTAAAACGACAGACGACACCCAAATGTTCATGAAGTCACAGATATCGGTCATAATATTAGAACTGAACCTTATTGCAAGACTTCTGGACGTTGTCTTTAGTCAAAGTATTTCTAAAACGACAGACGACACCAAACTGTTCATGAAGTCACAGATATCGGTCATAATATTAGAACTGAAACCTTAATGCAAGACTTCTGGACGTTGTCTTCAGTCAAAGTATTCTCTAAAACGACAGACGACACCAAATGTTCATGAAGTCACAGATATCGGTCATAATATTAGAACTGAAACCTTATTGCAAGACTTCTGGACGTTGTCTTTAGTCAAAGTATTCTCTAAAACGACAGACGACACCAAATGTTCATGAAGTCACAGATATCGGTCATAATATTAGAACTGAATCCTTAATGAAAGACTTCTTGACGTTGTCTTCAGTCAAAGTATTCTCTAAAACGACAGACGACACCAAACTGTTCATGAAGTCACAGATATCGGTCATAATATTAGAACTGAAACCTTATGCAAGACTTCTGGACGTTGTCTTCAGTCAAAGTATTCTCAAACGACAGACGACACCAAACTGTTCATGAAGTCACAGATATCGGTCATAATATTAGAACTGAAACCTTAATTCAAGACTTCTGGACGTTGTCTTCAGTCAAAGTATTCTCTAAAACGACAGACGACACCCAAACTGTTCATGAAGTCCCAGATAGCGGTCATAATAATGGAACTGAACCCTGTATGGAAGACTCTGTGACGTTGTCTTTAGTCAAAGTATTCTCTAAAACGACACCCAACTGTTCATGAAGTCACAGATATCGGTCATAATATTAGAACTGAAACCTTAATAGAAGACTTCTGACGTTGTCTTCTCAAAGTATTCTCTAAAACGACAGACGACACCCAAATGTTCATGAAGTCACAGATATCGGTCATAATATTAGAACTGAAACCTAATGCAAGACTTCTGGACGTTGTCTTCAGTCAAAGTATTCTCTAAAACGACAGACGACACCAAACTGTTCATGAAGTCACAGATATCGGTCATAATATTAGAACTGAAACCTTAATGGAAGACTTCTGGACGTTGTCTTTAGTCAAAGTATTCTCTAAAACGACAGACGACACCCAACTGTTCATGAAGTCACAGATATCGGTCATAATATTAGAACTGAAACCTTATGCAAGACTTCTGGACGTTGTCTTCAGTCAAAGTATTCTCTAAACGACAGACGACACCAAACTGTTCATGAAGTCACAGATATCGGTCATAATATTAGAACTGAAACCTTAATGCAAGACTTCTGGACGTTGTCTTCAGTCAAAGTATTCTCTAAAACGACAGACGACACCCAACTGTTCATGAAGTCACAGATATCGGTCATAATATTAGAACTGAAACCTTAATGCAAGACTTTGGACGTTGTCTTTAGTCAAAGTATTCTCTAAAACGACACCCAAACTGTTCATGAAGTCACAGATATCGGTCATAATATTAGAACTGAAACCTTAATGCAAGACTTCTGGACGTTGTCTTCAGTCAAAGTATTCTCTAAAACGACAGACGACACCAAACTGTTCATGAAGTCACAGATAGCGGTCATAATAATAGAACTGCCTTAAACTTCTTGAACTGAACCATGTATGGAAGACTATCGGACGTTGTCTTTAGTCAAAGTATTCTCTAAAACGACACCCAACTGTTCATGAAGTCACAGATATAGTCATAATATTAGAACTGAATCCTTAATGGAAGACTTCTTGACGTTGTCTTCAATCAAAGTATTCTCTAAAACGACAGACGGCACCCAAACTGTTCATGAAGTCACAGATATCGGTCATAATATTAGAACTGAAACCTAATGCAAGACTTCTGGACGTTGTCTTCAGTCAAAGTATTCTCTAAAACGACAGACGACACCAAATGTTCATGAAGTCACAGATATCGGTCATAATATTAGAACTGAAACCTTAATGCAAGACTTCTGGACGTTGTCTTCAGTCAAAGTATTCTCTAAAACGACAGACGACACCAAACTGTTCATGAAGTCACAGATAGCGGTCATAATAATGGAACTGAACCTAATGGAAGACTTCTGGACGTTGTCTTTAGTCAAAGTATTCTCTAAAACGACACCCAACTGTTCATGAAGTCACAGATACCAGTCATAATATTAGAACTGATTCCTTAATGGAAGACTTCTGACGTTGTCTTCAATCAAAGTATTCTCTAAAACGACAGACGACACCACATAGTTCATGAAGTCACAGATATCGGTCATAATATTAGAACTGAAACCCTAATGCAAGACTTCTGGACGTTGTCTTCAGTCAAAGTATTCTCCAAAACGACAGACGACACAAACTGTTCATGAAGTCACAGATATCGGTCATAATATTAGAACTCAAACCTTAATTCAAGACTTCTGGACGTTGTCAGTCAAAGTATTCTCTAAAACGACAGACGACACCAAACTGTTCATGAAGTCCCAGATAGCGGTCATAATAATGGAACTGAACCCTGTATGGAAGACTTCTGGACGTTGTCTTTAGTCAAAGTATTCTCTAAAACGACACCCAACTGTTCATGAAGTCACAGATATCAGTCATAATATTAGAACTGATTCCTTAATAGAAGACTTCTGGACGTTGTCTTCAGTCAAAGTATTCTCTAAAACGACAGACGACACCCAGTTGTTCATGAAGTCACAGATATCGGTCATAATATTAGAACTGAAACCTTGATGCAGACTTCTGGACGTTGTCTTCATCAAAGTATTCTCTAAAACGACAGACGACACCCAACTGTTCATGAAGTCACAGATATCGGTCATAATATTAAAACTGAAACTTAATGCAGACTTCTGGACGTTGTCTTCAGTCAAAGTATTCTCTAAAACGACAGACGACACCCAACTGTTCATGAAGTCACAGATATCGGTCATAATATTAGAACTGAAACCTTAATGCAAGACTTCTGGACGTTGTCTTCAGTCAAAGTATTCTCTAAAACGACAGACGACACCCAGTTGTTCATGAAGTCACAGATATCGGTCATAATATTAGAACTGAAACCTTAATGCAAGACTTCTGGACGTTGTCTTTAGTCAAAGTATTCTCTAAAACGACAGACGACACCAAACTGTTCATGAAGTCACAGATATCGGTCATAATATTGGAACTGAAACCTTAATGGAAGACTTCTGGACGTTGTCTTCAGTCAAAGTATTCTCTAAAACGACACCCAACTGTTCATGAAGTCACAGATATCGGTCATAATATTAGAACTGAAACCTTAATAAAGACTTCTGGACGTTGTCTTCAATCAAAGTATTCTCTAAAACGACAGACGACACCCAACTGTTCATGAAGTCACAGATATCGGTCATAATATTAGAACTGAAACCTAATGCAAGACTTCTGGACGTTGTCTTCAGTCAAAGTATTCTCTAAAACGACAGACGACACCAAACTGTTCATGAAGTCACAGATATCGGTCATAATATTAGAACTGAAACCTTATGCAAGACTTCTGGACGTTGTCTTCAGTCAAAGTATTCTCTAAAACGACAGACGACACCAAACTGTTCATGAAGTCACAGATATCGGTCATAATATTAGAACTGAAACCTTAATGCAAGACTTCTGGACGTTGTCTTCAATCAAAGTATTCTCTAAAACGACAGACGACACCAACTGTTCATGAAGTCACAGATATCGGTCATAATATTAGAACTGAAACCTTAATGCAAGACTTCTGGACGTTGTCTTTAGTCAAAGTATTCTCTAAAACGACAGACGACACCCACTGTTCATGAAGTCACAGATATCGGTCATAATATTAGAACTGAAACCTTAATGCAAGACTTCTGGACGTTGTCTTCAATCAAAGTATTCTCTAAAACGACAGACGACACCCAACTGTTCATGAAGTCACAGATATCGGTCATAATATTAGAACTGAAACCTTAATGCAAGACTTCTGGACGTTGTCTTCAGTCAAAGTATTCTCTAAAACGACAGACGACACCCAACTGTTCATGAAGTCACAGATATCGGTCATAATATTAGAACTGAAACCTTAATGCAGACTTCTGGACGTTGTCTTCAGTCAAAGTATTCTCTAAAACGACAGACGACACCAAACTGTTCATGAAGTCACAGATATCGGTCATAATATTAGAACTGAAACCTTAATGCAAGACTTCTGGACGTTGTCTTCAGTCAAAGTATTCTCTAAAACGACAGACGACACCCAACTGTTCATGAAGTCACAGATATCGGTCATAATATTAGAACTGAAACCTTAATGCAAGACTTCTGGACGTTGTCTTCAGTCAAAGTATTCTCTAAAACGACAGACGACACCCAACTGTTCATGAAGTCACAGATATCGGTCATAATATTAGAACTGAAACCTTAATGCAGACTTCTGGACGTTGTCTTCAGTCAAAGTATTCTCTAAAACGACAGACGACACCCAAATGTTCATGAAGTCACAGATATCGGTCATAATATTAGAACTGAAACCTTAATGCAAGACTTCTGGACGTTGTCTTCAGTCAAAGTATTCTCTAAAACGACAGACGACACCAAATGTTCATGAAGTCACAGATATCGGTCATAATATTAGAACTGAAACCTTAATGCAAGACTTCTGGACGTTGTCTTTAGTCAAAGTATTCTCTAAAACGACAGACGACACCAAACTGTTCATGAAGTCACAGATATCGGTCATAATATTAGAACTGAAACCTTAATGCAAGACTTCTGGACGTTGTCTTCAGTCAAAGTATTCTCTAAAACGACAGACGACACCCAACTGTTCATGAAGTCACAGATATCGGTCATAATATTAGAACTGAAACCTTAATGCAAGACTTCTGGACGTTGTCTTCAGTCAAAGTATTCTCTAAAACGACAGACGACACCCAACTGTTCATGAAGTCACAGATATCGGTCATAATATTAGAACTGAAACCTTATTGCAGACTTCTGGACGTTGTCTTCAGTCAAAGTATTCTCTAAAACGACAGACGACACCAAACTGTTCATGAAGTCACAGATATCGGTCATAATATTAGAACTGAAACCTTAATGCAAGACTTCTGGACGTTGTCTTCAGTCAAAGTATTCTCTAAAACGACAGACGACACCCAACTGTTCATGAAGTCACAGATATCGGTCATAATATTAGAACTGAAACCTTAATGCAAGACTTCTGGACGTTGTCTTCAGTCAAAGTATTCTCTAAAACGACAGACGACACCCAAACTGTTCATGAAGTCACAGATATCGGTCATAATATTAAACTGAAACCTTAATGCAAGACTTCTGGACGTTGTCTTCAGTCAAAGTATTCTCTAAAACGACAGACGACACCCAAATGTTCATGAAGTCACAGATATCGGTCATAATATTAGAACTGAAACCTCATTGCAAGACTTCTGGACGTTGTCTTTAGTCAAAGTATTCTCTAAAACGACAGACGACACCAACTGTTCATGAAGTCACAGATATCGGTCATAATATTAGAACTGAATCCTTAATGCAAGACTTCTGGACGTTGTCTTCAATCAAAGTATTCTCTAAAACGACAGACGACACCCAACTGTTCATGAAGTCACAGATATCGGTCATATATTAGAACTGAAACCTTAATGCAAGACTTCTGGACGTTGTCTTTAGTCAAAGTATTCTCTAAAACGACAGACGACACCAACTGTTCATGAAGTCACAGATATCGGTCATAATATTAGAACTGAATCCTTAATGAAAGACTTCTTGACGTTGTCTTCAATCAAAGTATTCTCTAAAACGACAGACGACACCACACTGTTCATGAAGTCACAGATATCGGTCATAATATTAGAACTGAAACCTTATTGCAAGACTTCTGGACGTTGTCTTCAGTCAAAGTATTCTCTAAAACGACAGACGACACCAAACTGTTCATGAAGTCACAGATATCGGTCATAATATTAGAACTGAAACCTTAATGCAAGACTTCTGGACGTTGTCTTCAGTCAAAGTATTCTCTAAAACGACAGACGACACCCAACTGTTCATGAAGTCACAGATATCGGTCATAATATTGGAACTGAACCCTTAATGGAAGACTTCTGGACGTTGTCTTTAGTCAAAGTATTCTCTAAAACGACACCCAACTGTTCATGAAGTCACAGATATCAGTCATAATATTAGAACTGAAACCTTAATGCAAGACTTCTGGACGTTGTCTTCAATCAAAGTATTCTCTAAAACGACAGACGACACCACATGTTCATGAAGTCACAGATATCGGTCATAATATTAGAACTGAAACCTTAATGCAAGACTTCTGGACGTTGTCTTCAGTCAAAGTATTCTCTAAAACGACAGACGACACCAAACTGTTCATGAAGTCACAGATATCGGTCATAATATTAGAACTGAAACCTTAATGCAAGACTTCTGGACGTTGTCTTCAAAAGTATTCTCTAAAACGACAGACGACACCAAACTGTTCATGAAGTCACAGATATCGGTCATAATATTAGAACTGAAACCTTATGGAAGACTTCTGGACGTTGTCTTTAGTCAAAGTATTCTCTAAAACGACAGACACCCAACTGTTCATGAAGTCACAGATATCGGTCATAATATTAGAACTGAAACCTTAATGAAGACTTCTGGACGTTGTCTTCATCAAAGTATTCTCTAAAACGACAGACGACACCAACTGTTCATGAAGTCACAGATATCGGTCATAATATTAGAACTGAAACCTTAATGCAGACTTCTGGACGTTGTCTTCAGTCAAAGTATTCTCTAAAACGACAGACGACACCAACTGTTCATGAAGTCACAGATATCGGTCATAATATTAGAACTGAAACCTTAATGCAAGACTTCTGGACGTTGTCTTCAGTCAAAGTATTCTCTAAAACGACAGACGACACCCAACTGTTCATGAAGTCACAGATATCGGTCATAATATTAGAACTGAAACCTTAATGCAGACTTCTGGACGTTGTCTTCAGTCAAAGTATTCTCTAAAACGACAGACGACACCAAACTGTTCATGAAGTCACAGATATCGGTCATAATATTAGAACTGAAACCTTAATGCAAGACTTCTGGACGTTGTCTTCAGTCAAAGTATTCTCTAAAACGACAGACGACACCCAACTGTTCATGAAGTCACAGATATCGGTCATAATATTAGAACTGAAACCTTAATGCAAGACTTCTGGACGTTGTCTTCAGTCAAAGTATTCTCTAAAACGACAGACGACACCAAACTGTTCATGAAGTCACAGATATCGGTCATAATATTAGAACTGAAACCTTAATGCAAGACTTCTGGACGTTGTCTTCAGTCAAAGTATTCTCTAAAACGACAGACGACACCAAACTGTTCATGAAGTCACAGATATCGGTCATAATATTAGAACTGAAACCTTAATGCAAGACTTCTGGACGTTGTCTTCAGTCAAAGTATTCTCTAAAACGACAGACGACACCCAACTGTTCATGAAGTCACAGATATCGGTCATAATATTAGAACTGAAACCTTAATGCAAGACTTCTGGACGTTGTCTTCAGTCAAAGTATTCTCTAAAACGACAGACGACACCCAACTGTTCATGAAGTCACAGATATCGGTCATAATATTAGAACTGAAACCTTAATGCAAGACTTCTGGACGTTGTCTTCAGTCAAAGTATTCTCTAAAACGACAGACGACACCCAGTTGTTCATGAAGTCACAGATATCGGTCATAATATTAGAACTGAAACCTTAATGCAAGACTTCTGGACGTTGTCTTCAGTCAAAGTATTCTCTAAAACGACAGACGACCAACTGTTCATGAAGTCACAGATATCGGTCATAATATTAGAACTGAAACCTTAATGCAAGACTTCTGGACGTTGTCTTCAGTCAAAGTATTCTCTAAAACGACAGACGACACCCAACTGTTCATGAAGTCACAGATATCGGTCATAATATTAGAACTGAAACCTTAATGCAAGACTTCTGGACGTTGTCTTCAGTCAAAGTATTCTCTAAAACGACAGACGACACCAAACTGTTCATGAAGTCACAGATATCGGTCATAATATTAGAACTGAAACCTTAATGCAAGACTTCTGGACGTTGTCTTCAGTCAAAGTATTCTCTAAAACGACAGACGACACCAACTGTTCATGAAGTCACAGATATCGGTCATAATATTAGAACTGAAACCTTAATGCAAGACTTCTGGACGTTGTCTTCAGTCAAAGTATTCTCTAAAACGACAGACGACACAACTGTTCATGAAGTCACAGATATCGGTCATAATATTAGAACTGAAACCTTAATGCAAGACTTCTGGACGTTGTCTTCAATCAAAGTATTCTCTAAAACGACAGACGACACCCAACTGTTCATGAAGTCACAGATATCGGTCATAATATTAGAACTGAAACCTTAATGCAAGACTTCTGGACGTTGTCTTCAGTCAAAGTATTCTCTAAAACGACAGACGACACCAAACTGTTCATGAAGTCACAGATATCGGTCATAATATTAGAACTGAAACCTTAATGCAAGACTTCTGGACGTTGTCTTCAGTCAAAGTATTCTCTAAAACGACAGACGACACCCAACTGTTCATGAAGTCACAGATATCGGTCATAATATTAGAACTGAAACCTTAATGCAAGACTTCTGGACGTTGTCTTCAGTCAAAGTATTCTCTAAAACGACAGACGACACCCAACTGTTCATGAAGTCACAGATATCGGTCATAATATTAGAACTGAAACCTTAATGCAAGACTTCTGGACGTTGTCTTCAGTCAAAGTATTCTCTAAAACGACAGACGACACCAAATGTTCATGAAGTCACAGATATCGGTCATAATATTAGAACTGAAACCTTAATGCAAGACTTCTGGACGTTGTCTTCAGTCAAAGTATTCTCTAAAACGACAGACGACACCCAACTGTTCATGAAGTCACAGATATCGGTCATAATATTAGAACTGAAACCTTAATGCAAGACTTCTGGACGTTGTCTTCAGTCAAAGTATTCTCTAAAACGACAGACGACACCCAACTGTTCATGAAGTCACAGATATCGGTCATAATATTAGAACTGAAACCTTAATGCAAGACTTCTGGACGTTGTCTTCAGTCAAAGTATTCTCTAAAACGACAGACGACACCAACTGTTCATGAAGTCACAGATATCGGTCATAATATTAGAACTGAAACCTTAATGCAAGACTTCTGGACGTTGTCTTCAGTCAAAGTATTCTCTAAAACGACAGACGACACCAACTGTTCATGAAGTCACAGATATCGGTCATAATATTAGAACTGAAACCTTAATGCAAGACTTCTGGACGTTGTCTTCAGTCAAAGTATTCTCTAAAACGACAGACGACACCCAACTGTTCATGAAGTCACAGATATCGGTCATAATATTAGAACTGAAACCTTAATGCAGACTTCTGGACGTTGTCTTCAGTCAAAGTATTCTCTAAAACGACAGACGACACCAAACTGTTCATGAAGTCACAGATATCGGTCATAATATTAGAACTGAAACCTTAATGCAAGACTTCTGGACGTTGTCTTCAGTCAAAGTATTCTCTAAAACGACAGACGACACCCAACTGTTCATGAAGTCACAGATATCGGTCATAATATTAGAACTGAAACCTTAATGCAAGACTTCTGGACGTTGTCTTCAGTCAAAGTATTCTCTAAAACGACAGACGACACCAACTGTTCATGAAGTCACAGATATCGGTCATAATATTAGAACTGAAACCTTAATGCAAGACTTCTGGACGTTGTCTTCAGTCAAAGTATTCTCTAAAACGACAGACGACACCCAACTGTTCATGAAGTCACAGATATCGGTCATAATATTAGAACTGAAACCTTAATGCAAGACTTCTGGACGTTGTCTTCAGTCAAAGTATTCTCTAAAACGACAGACGACACCAACTGTTCATGAAGTCACAGATATCGGTCATAATATTAGAACTGAAACCTTAATGCAAGACTTCTGGACGTTGTCTTCAGTCAAAGTATTCTCTAAAACGACAGACGACACCAACTGTTCATGAAGTCACAGATATCGGTCATAATATTAGAACTGAAACCTTAATGCAAGACTTCTGGACGTTGTCTTCAGTCAAAGTATTCTCTAAAACGACAGACGACACCCAACTGTTCATGAAGTCACAGATATCGGTCATAATATTAGAACTGAAACCTTAATGCAAGACTTCTGGACGTTGTCTTCAGTCAAAGTATTCTCTAAAACGACAGACGACACCCAACTGTTCATGAAGTCACAGATATCGGTCATAATATTAGAACTGAAACCTTAATGCAAGACTTCTGGACGTTGTCTTCAGTCAAAGTATTCTCTAAAACGACAGACGACACCCAACTGTTCATGAAGTCACAGATATCGGTCATAATATTAGAACTGAAACCTTAATGCAAGACTTCTGGACGTTGTCTTCAGTCAAAGTATTCTCTAAAACGACAGACGACACCCAACTGTTCATGAAGTCACAGATATCGGTCATAATATTAGAACTGAAACCTTAATGCAAGACTTCTGGACGTTGTCTTCAGTCAAAGTATTCTCTAAAACGACAGACGACACCCAACTGTTCATGAAGTCACAGATATCGGTCATAATATTAGAACTGAAACCTTAATGCAAGACTTCTGGACGTTGTCTTCAGTCAAAGTATTCTCTAAAACGACAGACGACACCAAACTGTTCATGAAGTCACAGATATCGGTCATAATATTAGAACTGAAACCTTAATGCAAGACTTCTGGACGTTGTCTTCAGTCAAAGTATTCTCTAAAACGACAGACGACACCAAACTGTTCATGAAGTCACAGATATCGGTCATAATATTAGAACTGAAACCTTAATGCAAGACTTCTGGACGTTGTCTTCAGTCAAAGTATTCTCTAAAACGACAGACGACACCAAACTGTTCATGAAGTCACAGATATCGGTCATAATATTAGAACTGAAACCTTAATGCAAGACTTCTGGACGTTGTCTTCAGTCAAAGTATTCTCTAAAACGACAGACGACACCCAACTGTTCATGAAGTCACAGATATCGGTCATAATATTAGAACTGAAACCTTAATGCAAGACTTCTGGACGTTGTCTTCAGTCAAAGTATTCTCTAAAACGACAGACGACACCCAACTGTTCATGAAGTCACAGATATCGGTCATAATATTAGAACTGAAACCTTAATGCAAGACTTCTGGACGTTGTCTTCAGTCAAAGTATTCTCTAAAACGACAGACGACACCAAACTGTTCATGAAGTCACAGATATCGGTCATAATATTAGAACTGAAACCTTAATGCAAGACTTCTGGACGTTGTCTTCAGTCAAAGTATTCTCTAAAACGACAGACGACACCCAACTGTTCATGAAGTCACAGATATCGGTCATAATATTAGAACTGAAACCTTAATGCAAGACTTCTGGACGTTGTCTTCAGTCAAAGTATTCTCTAAAACGACAGACGACACCAACTGTTCATGAAGTCACAGATATCGGTCATAATATTAGAACTGAAACCTTAATGCAAGACTTCTGGACGTTGTCTTCAGTCAAAGTATTCTCTAAAACGACAGACGACACCCAACTGTTCATGAAGTCACAGATATCGGTCATAATATTAGAACTGAAACCTTAATGCAAGACTTCTGGACGTTGTCTTCAGTCAAAGTATTCTCTAAAACGACAGACGACACCAACTGTTCATGAAGTCACAGATATCGGTCATAATATTAGAACTGAAACCTTAATGCAAGACTTCTGGACGTTGTCTTCAGTCAAAGTATTCTCTAAAACGACAGACGACACCCAACTGTTCATGAAGTCACAGATATCGGTCATAATATTAAAACTGAAACCTTAATGCAAGACTTCTGGACGTTGTCTTCAGTCAAAGTATTCTCTAAAACGACAGACGACACCAAACTGTTCATGAAGTCACAGATATCGGTCATAATATTAGAACTGAAACCTTAATGCAAGACTTCTGGACGTTGTCTTCAGTCAAAGTATTCTCTAAAACGACAGACGACACCCAACTGTTCATGAAGTCACAGATATCGGTCATAATATTAGAACTGAAACCTTAATGCAAGACTTCTGGACGTTGTCTTCAGTCAAAGTATTCTCTAAAACGACAGACGACACCCAACTGTTCATGAAGTCACAGATATCGGTCATAATATTAAACTGAAACCTTAATGCAAGACTTCTGGACGTTGTCTTCAGTCAAAGTATTCTCTAAAACGACAGACGACACCCAACTGTTCATGAAGTCACAGATATCGGTCATAATATTAGAACTGAAACCTTAATGCAAGACTTCTGGACGTTGTCTTCAGTCAAAGTATTCTCTAAAACGACAGACGACACCAAACTGTTCATGAAGTCACAGATATCGGTCATAATATTAGAACTGAAACCTTAATGCAAGACTTCTGGACGTTGTCTTCAGTCAAAGTATTCTCTAAAACGACAGACGACACCCAACTGTTCATGAAGTCACAGATATCGGTCATAATATTAGAACTGAAACCTTAATGCAAGACTTCTGGACGTTGTCTTCAGTCAAAGTATTCTCTAAAACGACAGACGACACCAACTGTTCATGAAGTCACAGATATCGGTCATAATATTAGAACTGAAACCTTAATGCAAGACTTCTGGACGTTGTCTTCAGTCAAAGTATTCTCTAAAACGACAGACGACACCCAACTGTTCATGAAGTCACAGATATCGGTCATAATATTAGAACTGAAACCTTAATGCAAGACTTCTGGACGTTGTCTTCAGTCAAAGTATTCTCTAAAACGACAGACGACACCAACTGTTCATGAAGTCACAGATATCGGTCATAATATTAGAACTGAAACCTTAATGCAAGACTTCTGGACGTTGTCTTCAGTCAAAGTATTCTCTAAAACGACAGACGACACCCAACTGTTCATGAAGTCACAGATATCGGTCATAATATTAAAACTGAAACCTTAATGCAGACTTCTGGACGTTGTCTTCAGTCAAAGTATTCTCTAAAACGACAGACGACACCAAACTGTTCATGAAGTCACAGATATCGGTCATAATATTAGAACTGAAACCTTAATGCAAGACTTCTGGACGTTGTCTTCAGTCAAAGTATTCTCTAAAACGACAGACGACACCCAACTGTTCATGAAGTCACAGATATCGGTCATAATATTAGAACTGAAACCTTAATGCAAGACTTCTGGACGTTGTCTTCAGTCAAAGTATTCTCTAAAACGACAGACGACACCCAACTGTTCATGAAGTCACAGATATCGGTCATAATATTAGAACTGAAACCTTAATGCAAGACTTCTGGACGTTGTCTTCAGTCAAAGTATTCTCTAAAACGACAGACGACACCAAACTGTTCATGAAGTCACAGATATCGGTCATAATATTAGAACTGAAACCTTAATGCAAGACTTCTGGACGTTGTCTTCAGTCAAAGTATTCTCTAAAACGACAGACGACACCAAACTGTTCATGAAGTCACAGATATCGGTCATAATATTAGAACTGAAACCTTAATGCAAGACTTCTGGACGTTGTCTTCAGTCAAAGTATTCTCTAAAACGACAGACGACACCCAACTGTTCATGAAGTCACAGATATCGGTCATAATATTAAAACTGAAACCTTAATGCAGACTTCTGGACGTTGTCTTCAGTCAAAGTATTCTCTAAAACGACAGACGACACCAAACTGTTCATGAAGTCACAGATATCGGTCATAATATTAGAACTGAAACCTTAATGCAAGACTTCTGGACGTTGTCTTCAGTCAAAGTATTCTCTAAAACGACAGACGACACCCAACTGTTCATGAAGTCACAGATATCGGTCATAATATTAGAACTGAAACCTTAATGCAAGACTTCTGGACGTTGTCTTCAGTCAAAGTATTCTCTAAAACGACACCCAACTGTTCATGAAGTCACAGATATCGGTCATAATATTAGAACTGAAACCTTAATGCAAGACTTCTGGACGTTGTCTTCAATCAAAGTATTCTCTAAAACGACAGACGACACCCAACTGTTCATGAAGTCACAGATATCGGTCATAATATTAGAACTGAAACCTTAATGCAAGACTTCTGGACGTTGTCTTCAGTCAAAGTATTCTCTAAAACGACAGACGACACCACACTGTTCATGAAGTCACAGATATCGGTCATAATATTAGAACTGAAACCTTAATGCAAGACTTCTGGACGTTGTCTTCAGTCAAAGTATTCTCTAAAACGACAGACGACACCAAACTGTTCATGAAGTCACAGATATCGGTCATAATATTAGAACTGAAACCTTATGCAAGACTTCTGGACGTTGTCTTCAGTCAAAGTATTCTCTAAAACGACACCCAACTGTTCATGAAGTCACAGATATCGGTCATAATATTAGAACTGAAACCTTAATGCAAGACTTCTGGACGTTGTCTTCAATCAAAGTATTCTCTAAAACGACAGACGACACCACATGTTCATGAAGTCACAGATATCGGTCATAATATTAGAACTGAAACCTTAATGCAAGACTTCTGGACGTTGTCTTCAGTCAAAGTATTCTCTAAAACGACAGACGACACCAAACTGTTCATGAAGTCACAGATATCGGTCATAATATTAGAACTGAAACCTTAATGCAAGACTTCTGGACGTTGTCTTCAGTCAAAGTATTCTCTAAAACGACAGACGACACCAAACTGTTCATGAAGTCACAGATATCGGTCATAATATTAGAACTGAAACCTTAATGCAAGACTTCTGGACGTTGTCTTCAGTCAAAGTATTCTCTAAAACGACACACCCAACTGTTCATGAAGTCACAGATATCGGTCATAATATTAGAACTGAAACCTTAATGAAGACTTCTGGACGTTGTCTTCAATCAAAGTATTCTCTAAAACGACAGACGACACCCAAATGTTCATGAAGTCACAGATATCGGTCATAATATTAGAACTGAAACCTTAATGCAAGACTTCTGGACGTTGTCTTCAGTCAAAGTATTCTCTAAAACGACAGACGACACCAAACTGTTCATGAAGTCACAGATATCGGTCATAATATTAGAACTGAAACCTTAATGCAGACTTCTGGACGTTGTCTTCAGTCAAAGTATTCTCTAAAACGACAGACGACACCAAACTGTTCATGAAGTCACAGATATCGGTCATAATATTAGAACTGAAACCTTAATGCAAGACTTCTGGACGTTGTCTTCAGTCAAAGTATTCTCTAAAACGACAGACGACACCCAACTGTTCATGAAGTCACAGATATCGGTCATAATATTAGAACTGAAACCTTAATGCAAGACTTCTGGACGTTGTCTTCAGTCAAAGTATTCTCTAAAACGACAGACGACACCAACTGTTCATGAAGTCACAGATATCGGTCATAATATTAGAACTGAAACCTTAATGCAGACTTCTGGACGTTGTCTTCAGTCAAAGTATTCTCTAAAACGACAGACGACACCCAACTGTTCATGAAGTCACAGATATCGGTCATAATATTAGAACTGAAACCTTAATGCAAGACTTCTGGACGTTGTCTTCAGTCAAAGTATTCTCTAAAACGACAGACGACACCCAACTGTTCATGAAGTCACAGATATCGGTCATAATATTAGAACTGAAACCTTAATGCAAGACTTCTGGACGTTGTCTTCAGTCAAAGTATTCTCTAAAACGACAGACGACACCAAACTGTTCATGAAGTCACAGATATCGGTCATAATATTAGAACTGAAACCTTAATGCAAGACTTCTGGACGTTGTCTTCAGTCAAAGTATTCTCTAAAACGACAGACGACACCCAACTGTTCATGAAGTCACAGATATCGGTCATAATATTAGAACTGAAACCTTAATGCAAGACTTCTGGACGTTGTCTTCAGTCAAAGTATTCTCTAAAACGACAGACGACACCAACTGTTCATGAAGTCACAGATATCGGTCATAATATTAGAACTGAAACCTTAATGCAAGACTTCTGGACGTTGTCTTCAGTCAAAGTATTCTCTAAAACGACAGACGACACCCAACTGTTCATGAAGTCACAGATATCGGTCATAATATTAGAACTGAAACCTTAATGCAAGACTTCTGGACGTTGTCTTCAGTCAAAGTATTCTCTAAAACGACAGACGACACCCAACTGTTCATGAAGTCACAGATATCGGTCATAATATTAGAACTGAAACCTTAATGCAAGACTTCTGGACGTTGTCTTCAGTCAAAGTATTCTCTAAAACGACAGACGACACCCAACTGTTCATGAAGTCACAGATATCGGTCATAATATTAGAACTGAAACCTTAATGCAAGACTTCTGGACGTTGTCTTCAGTCAAAGTATTCTCTAAAACGACAGACGACACCCAACTGTTCATGAAGTCACAGATATCGGTCATAATATTAGAACTGAAACCTTAATGCAAGACTTCTGGACGTTGTCTTCAGTCAAAGTATTCTCTAAAACGACAGACGACACCAACTGTTCATGAAGTCACAGATATCGGTCATAATATTAGAACTGAAACCTTAATGCAAGACTTCTGGACGTTGTCTTCAGTCAAAGTATTCTCTAAAACGACAGACGACACCCAACTGTTCATGAAGTCACAGATATCGGTCATAATATTAGAACTGAAACCTTAATGCAAGACTTCTGGACGTTGTCTTCAGTCAAAGTATTCTCTAAAACGACAGACGACACCAAACTGTTCATGAAGTCACAGATATCGGTCATAATATTAGAACTGAAACCTTAATGCAAGACTTCTGGACGTTGTCTTCAGTCAAAGTATTCTCTAAAACGACAGACGACACCAAACTGTTCATGAAGTCACAGATATCGGTCATAATATTAGAACTGAAACCTTAATGCAAGACTTCTGGACGTTGTCTTCAGTCAAAGTATTCTCTAAAACGACAGACGACACTGTTCATGAAGTCACAGATATCGGTCATAATATTAGAACTGAAACCTTAATGCAAGACTTCTGGACGTTGTCTTCAGTCAAAGTATTCTCTAAAACGACAGACGACACCCAACTGTTCATGAAGTCACAGATATCGGTCATAATATTAGAACTGAAACCTTAATGCAAGACTTCTGGACGTTGTCTTCAGTCAAAGTATTCTCTAAAACGACAGACGACACCAACTGTTCATGAAGTCACAGATATCGGTCATAATATTAGAACTGAAACCTTAATGCAAGACTTCTGGACGTTGTCTTCAGTCAAAGTATTCTCTAAAACGACAGACGACACCCAACTGTTCATGAAGTCACAGATATCGGTCATAATATTAGAACTGAAACCTTAATGCAAGACTTCTGGACGTTGTCTTCAGTCAAAGTATTCTCTAAAACGACAGACGACACCCAACTGTTCATGAAGTCACAGATATCGGTCATAATATTAGAACTGAAACCTTAATGCAAGACTTCTGGACGTTGTCTTCAGTCAAAGTATTCTCTAAAACGACAGACGACACCAACTGTTCATGAAGTCACAGATATCGGTCATAATATTAGAACTGAAACCTTAATGCAAGACTTCTGGACGTTGTCTTCAGTCAAAGTATTCTCTAAAACGACAGACGACACCCAACTGTTCATGAAGTCACAGATATCGGTCATAATATTAGAACTGAAACCTTAATGCAAGACTTCTGGACGTTGTCTTCAGTCAAAGTATTCTCTAAAACGACAGACGACACCAACTGTTCATGAAGTCACAGATATCGGTCATAATATTAGAACTGAAACCTTAATGCAAGACTTCTGGACGTTGTCTTCAGTCAAAGTATTCTCTAAAACGACAGACGACACCCAACTGTTCATGAAGTCACAGATATCGGTCATAATATTAGAACTGAAACCTTAATGCAAGACTTCTGGACGTTGTCTTCAGTCAAAGTATTCTCTAAAACGACAGACGACACCAAACTGTTCATGAAGTCACAGATATCGGTCATAATATTAGAACTGAAACCTTAATGCAAGACTTCTGGACGTTGTCTTCAGTCAAAGTATTCTCTAAAACGACAGACGACACCCAACTGTTCATGAAGTCACAGATATCGGTCATAATATTAGAACTGAAACCTTAATGCAAGACTTCTGGACGTTGTCTTCAGTCAAAGTATTCTCTAAAACGACAGACGACACCCAACTGTTCATGAAGTCACAGATATCGGTCATAATATTAGAACTGAAACCTTAATGCAAGACTTCTGGACGTTGTCTTCAGTCAAAGTATTCTCTAAAACGACAGACGACACCCAACTGTTCATGAAGTCACAGATATCGGTCATAATATTAGAACTGAAACCTTAATGCAAGACTTCTGGACGTTGTCTTCAGTCAAAGTATTCTCTAAAACGACAGACGACACCCAACTGTTCATGAAGTCACAGATATCGGTCATAATATTAGAACTGAAACCTTAATGCAAGACTTCTGGACGTTGTCTTCAGTCAAAGTATTCTCTAAAACGACAGACGACACCCAACTGTTCATGAAGTCACAGATATCGGTCATAATATTAGAACTGAAACCTTAATGCAAGACTTCTGGACGTTGTCTTCAGTCAAAGTATTCTCTAAAACGACAGACGACACCCAACTGTTCATGAAGTCACAGATATCGGTCATAATATTAGAACTGAAACCTTAATGCAAGACTTCTGGACGTTGTCTTCAGTCAAAGTATTCTCTAAAACGACAGACGACACCCAACTGTTCATGAAGTCACAGATATCGGTCATAATATTAGAACTGAAACCTTAATGCAAGACTTCTGGACGTTGTCTTCAGTCAAAGTATTCTCTAAAACGACAGACGACACCAAACTGTTCATGAAGTCACAGATATCGGTCATAATATTAGAACTGAAACCTTAATGCAAGACTTCTGGACGTTGTCTTCAGTCAAAGTATTCTCTAAAACGACAGACGACACCCAACTGTTCATGAAGTCACAGATATCGGTCATAATATTAGAACTGAAACCTTAATGCAAGACTTCTGGACGTTGTCTTCAGTCAAAGTATTCTCTAAAACGACAGACGACACCAACTGTTCATGAAGTCACAGATATCGGTCATAATATTAGAACTGAAACCTTAATGCAAGACTTCTGGACGTTGTCTTCAGTCAAAGTATTCTCTAAAACGACAGACGACACCAACTGTTCATGAAGTCACAGATATCGGTCATAATATTAGAACTGAAACCTTAATGCAAGACTTCTGGACGTTGTCTTCAGTCAAAGTATTCTCTAAAACGACAGACGACACCAAACTGTTCATGAAGTCACAGATATCGGTCATAATATTAGAACTGAAACCTTAATGCAAGACTTCTGGACGTTGTCTTCAGTCAAAGTATTCTCTAAAACGACAGACGACACCAAACTGTTCATGAAGTCACAGATATCGGTCATAATATTAGAACTGAAACCTTAATGCAAGACTTCTGGACGTTGTCTTCAGTCAAAGTATTCTCTAAAACGACAGACGACACCCACTGTTCATGAAGTCACAGATATCGGTCATAATATTAGAACTGAAACCTTAATGCAAGACTTCTGGACGTTGTCTTCAGTCAAAGTATTCTCTAAAACGACAGACGACACCCAACTGTTCATGAAGTCACAGATATCGGTCATAATATTAGAACTGAAACCTTAATGCAAGACTTCTGGACGTTGTCTTCAGTCAAAGTATTCTCTAAAACGACAGACGACACCAAACTGTTCATGAAGTCACAGATATCGGTCATAATATTAGAACTGAAACCTTAATGCAAGACTTCTGGACGTTGTCTTCAGTCAAAGTATTCTCTAAAACGACAGACGACACCCAACTGTTCATGAAGTCACAGATATCGGTCATAATATTAGAACTGAAACCTTAATGCAAGACTTCTGGACGTTGTCTTCAGTCAAAGTATTCTCTAAAACGACAGACGACACCCAACTGTTCATGAAGTCACAGATATCGGTCATAATATTAGAACTGAAACCTTAATGCAAGACTTCTGGACGTTGTCTTCAGTCAAAGTATTCTCTAAAACGACAGACGACACCAACTGTTCATGAAGTCACAGATATCGGTCATAATATTAGAACTGAAACCTTAATGCAAGACTTCTGGACGTTGTCTTCAGTCAAAGTATTCTCTAAAACGACAGACGACACCCAACTGTTCATGAAGTCACAGATATCGGTCATAATATTAGAACTGAAACCTTAATGCAAGACTTCTGGACGTTGTCTTCAGTCAAAGTATTCTCTAAAACGACAGACGACACCAACTGTTCATGAAGTCACAGATATCGGTCATAATATTAGAACTGAAACCTTAATGCAAGACTTCTGGACGTTGTCTTCAGTCAAAGTATTCTCTAAAACGACAGACGACACCAAACTGTTCATGAAGTCACAGATATCGGTCATAATATTAGAACTGAAACCTTAATGCAAGACTTCTGGACGTTGTCTTCAGTCAAAGTATTCTCTAAAACGACAGACGACACAACTGTTCATGAAGTCACAGATATCGGTCATAATATTAGAACTGAAACCTTAATGCAAGACTTCTGGACGTTGTCTTCAGTCAAAGTATTCTCTAAAACGACAGACGACACCCATGTTCATGAAGTCACAGATATCGGTCATAATATTAGAACTGAAACCTTAATGCAAGACTTCTGGACGTTGTCTTCAGTCAAAGTATTCTCTAAAACGACAGACGACACCAAACTGTTCATGAAGTCACAGATATCGGTCATAATATTAGAACTGAAACCTTAATGCAAGACTTCTGGACGTTGTCTTCAGTCAAAGTATTCTCTAAAACGACAGACGACACCCTGTTCATGAAGTCACAGATATCGGTCATAATATTAGAACTGAAACCTTAATGCAAGACTTCTGGACGTTGTCTTCAGTCAAAGTATTCTCTAAAACGACAGACGACACCCAACTGTTCATGAAGTCACAGATATCGGTCATAATATTAGAACTGAAACCTTAATGCAAGACTTCTGGACGTTGTCTTCAGTCAAAGTATTCTCTAAAACGACAGACGACACCAAACTGTTCATGAAGTCACAGATATCGGTCATAATATTAGAACTGAAACCTTAATGCAAGACTTCTGGACGTTGTCTTCAGTCAAAGTATTCTCTAAAACGACAGACGACACCCAACTGTTCATGAAGTCACAGATATCGGTCATAATATTAGAACTGAAACCTTAATGCAAGACTTCTGGACGTTGTCTTCAGTCAAAGTATTCTCTAAAACGACAGACGACACCCTGTTCATGAAGTCACAGATATCGGTCATAATATTAGAACTGAAACCTTAATGCAAGACTTCTGGACGTTGTCTTCAGTCAAAGTATTCTCTAAAACGACAGACGACACCCAACTGTTCATGAAGTCACAGATATCGGTCATAATATTAGAACTGAAACCTTAATGCAAGACTTCTGGACGTTGTCTTCAGTCAAAGTATTCTCTAAAACGACAGACGACACCAACTGTTCATGAAGTCACAGATATCGGTCATAATATTAGAACTGAAACCTTAATGCAAGACTTCTGGACGTTGTCTTCAGTCAAAGTATTCTCTAAAACGACAGACGACACCCAACTGTTCATGAAGTCACAGATATCGGTCATAATATTAGAACTGAAACCTTAATGCAAGACTTCTGGACGTTGTCTTCAGTCAAAGTATTCTCTAAAACGACAGACGACACCAAACTGTTCATGAAGTCACAGATATCGGTCATAATATTAGAACTGAAACCTTAATGCAAGACTTCTGGACGTTGTCTTCAGTCAAAGTATTCTCTAAAACGACAGACGACACCCAACTGTTCATGAAGTCACAGATATCGGTCATAATATTAGAACTGAAACCTTAATGCAAGACTTCTGGACGTTGTCTTCAGTCAAAGTATTCTCTAAAACGACAGACGACACCCAACTGTTCATGAAGTCACAGATATCGGTCATAATATTAGAACTGAAACCTTAATGCAAGACTTCTGGACGTTGTCTTCAGTCAAAGTATTCTCTAAAACGACAGACGACACCCAACTGTTCATGAAGTCACAGATATCGGTCATAATATTAGAACTGAAACCTTAATGCAAGACTTCTGGACGTTGTCTTCAGTCAAAGTATTCTCTAAAACGACAGACGACACCCAACTGTTCATGAAGTCACAGATATCGGTCATAATATTAGAACTGAAACCTTAATGCAAGACTTCTGGACGTTGTCTTCAGTCAAAGTATTCTCTAAAACGACAGACGACACCAAACTGTTCATGAAGTCACAGATATCGGTCATAATATTAGAACTGAAACCTTAATGCAAGACTTCTGGACGTTGTCTTCAGTCAAAGTATTCTCTAAAACGACAGACGACACCAACTGTTCATGAAGTCACAGATATCGGTCATAATATTAGAACTGAAACCTTAATGCAAGACTTCTGGACGTTGTCTTCAGTCAAAGTATTCTCTAAAACGACAGACGACACCAAACTGTTCATGAAGTCACAGATATCGGTCATAATATTAGAACTGAAACCTTAATGCAAGACTTCTGGACGTTGTCTTCAGTCAAAGTATTCTCTAAAACGACAGACCACAACTGTTCATGAAGTCACAGATATCGGTCATAATATTAGAACTGAAACCTTAATGCAAGACTTCTGGACGTTGTCTTCAATCAAAGTATTCTCTAAAACGACAGACGACACCACATGTTCATGAAGTCACAGATATCGGTCATAATATTAGAACTGAAACCTTAATGCAAGACTTCTGGACGTTGTCTTCAGTCAAAGTATTCTCTAAAACGACAGACGACACCAAACTGTTCATGAAGTCACAGATATCGGTCATAATATTAGAACTGAAACCTTAATGCAAGACTTCTGGACGTTGTCTTCAGTCAAAGTATTCTCTAAAACGACAGACGACACCAAACTGTTCATGAAGTCACAGATATCGGTCATAATATTAGAACTGAAACCTTATGCAAGACTTCTGGACGTTGTCTTCAGTCAAAGTATTCTCTAAAACGACAGACGACCAACTGTTCATGAAGTCACAGATATCGGTCATAATATTAGAACTGAAACCTTAATGCAAGACTTCTGGACGTTGTCTTCAATCAAAGTATTCTCTAAAACGACAGACGACACCAAACTGTTCATGAAGTCACAGATATCGGTCATAATATTAGAACTGAAACCTTAATGCAAGACTTCTGGACGTTGTCTTCAGTCAAAGTATTCTCTAAAACGACAGACGACACCAAACTGTTCATGAAGTCACAGATATCGGTCATAATATTAGAACTGAAACCTTAATGCAAGACTTCTGGACGTTGTCTTCAGTCAAAGTATTCTCTAAAACGACAGACGACACCAACTGTTCATGAAGTCACAGATATCGGTCATAATATTAGAACTGAAACCTTAATGCAAGACTTCTGGACGTTGTCTTCAGTCAAAGTATTCTCTAAAACGACAGACGACACCCAACTGTTCATGAAGTCACAGATATCGGTCATAATATTAGAACTGAAACCTTAATGCAAGACTTCTGGACGTTGTCTTCAGTCAAAGTATTCTCTAAAACGACAGACGACACCCAACTGTTCATGAAGTCACAGATATCGGTCATAATATTAGAACTGAAACCTTAATGCAAGACTTCTGGACGTTGTCTTCAGTCAAAGTATTCTCTAAAACGACAGACGACACCAAACTGTTCATGAAGTCACAGATATCGGTCATAATATTAGAACTGAAACCTTAATGCAAGACTTCTGGACGTTGTCTTCAGTCAAAGTATTCTCTAAAACGACAGACGACACCCAACTGTTCATGAAGTCACAGATATCGGTCATAATATTAGAACTGAAACCTTAATGCAAGACTTCTGGACGTTGTCTTCAGTCAAAGTATTCTCTAAAACGACAGACGACACCAACTGTTCATGAAGTCACAGATATCGGTCATAATATTAGAACTGAAACCTTAATGCAAGACTTCTGGACGTTGTCTTCAGTCAAAGTATTCTCTAAAACGACAGACGACACCCAACTGTTCATGAAGTCACAGATATCGGTCATAATATTAGAACTGAAACCTTAATGCAAGACTTCTGGACGTTGTCTTCAGTCAAAGTATTCTCTAAAACGACAGACGACACCAAACTGTTCATGAAGTCACAGATATCGGTCATAATATTAGAACTGAAACCTTAATGCAAGACTTCTGGACGTTGTCTTCAGTCAAAGTATTCTCTAAAACGACAGACGACACCCAACTGTTCATGAAGTCACAGATATCGGTCATAATATTAGAACTGAAACCTTAATGCAAGACTTCTGGACGTTGTCTTCAGTCAAAGTATTCTCTAAAACGACAGACGACACCCAACTGTTCATGAAGTCACAGATATCGGTCATAATATTAGAACTGAAACCTTAATGCAAGACTTCTGGACGTTGTCTTCAGTCAAAGTATTCTCTAAAACGACAGACGACACCCAACTGTTCATGAAGTCACAGATATCGGTCATAATATTAAAACTGAAACCTTAATGCAAGACTTCTGGACGTTGTCTTCAGTCAAAGTATTCTCTAAAACGACAGACGACACCAAACTGTTCATGAAGTCACAGATATCGGTCATAATATTAGAACTGAAACCTTAATGCAAGACTTCTGGACGTTGTCTTCAGTCAAAGTATTCTCTAAAACGACAGACGACAACTGTTCATGAAGTCACAGATATCGGTCATAATATTAGAACTGAAACCTTAATGAAGACTTCTGGACGTTGTCTTCAGTCAAAGTATTCTCTAAAACGACAGACGACACCAAACTGTTCATGAAGTCACAGATATCGGTCATAATATTAGAACTGAAACCTTAATGCAAGACTTCTGGACGTTGTCTTCAGTCAAAGTATTCTCTAAAACGACAGACGACACCAAACTGTTCATGAAGTCACAGATATCGGTCATAATATTAGAACTGAAACCTTAATGCAAGACTTCTGGACGTTGTCTTCAGTCAAAGTATTCTCTAAAACGACAGACGACACCAACTGTTCATGAAGTCACAGATATCGGTCATAATATTAGAACTGAAACCTTAATGCAAGACTTCTGGACGTTGTCTTCAGTCAAAGTATTCTCTAAAACGACAGACGACACCCAACTGTTCATGAAGTCACAGATATCGGTCATAATATTAGAACTGAAACCTTAATGCAAGACTTCTGGACGTTGTCTTCAGTCAAAGTATTCTCTAAAACGACAGACGACACCAAACTGTTCATGAAGTCACAGATATCGGTCATAATATTAGAACTGAAACCTTAATGCAAGACTTCTGGACGTTGTCTTCAGTCAAAGTATTCTCTAAAACGACAGACGACACCCAACTGTTCATGAAGTCACAGATATCGGTCATAATATTAGAACTGAAACCTTAATGCAAGACTTCTGGACGTTGTCTTCAGTCAAAGTATTCTCTAAAACGACAGACGACACCCAACTGTTCATGAAGTCACAGATATCGGTCATAATATTAGAACTGAAACCTTAATGCAAGACTTCTGGACGTTGTCTTCAGTCAAAGTATTCTCTAAAACGACAGACGACACCCAACTGTTCATGAAGTCACAGATATCGGTCATAATATTAGAACTGAAACCTTAATGCAAGACTTCTGGACGTTGTCTTCAGTCAAAGTATTCTCTAAAACGACAGACGACACCAACTGTTCATGAAGTCACAGATATCGGTCATAATATTAGAACTGAAACCTTAATGCAAGACTTCTGGACGTTGTCTTCAGTCAAAGTATTCTCTAAAACGACAGACGACACCCAACTGTTCATGAAGTCACAGATATCGGTCATAATATTAGAACTGAAACCTTAATGCAAGACTTCTGGACGTTGTCTTCAGTCAAAGTATTCTCTAAAACGACAGACGACACCAACTGTTCATGAAGTCACAGATATCGGTCATAATATTAGAACTGAAACCTTAATGCAAGACTTCTGGACGTTGTCTTCAGTCAAAGTATTCTCTAAAACGACAGACGACACCCAACTGTTCATGAAGTCACAGATATCGGTCATAATATTAGAACTGAAACCTTAATGCAAGACTTCTGGACGTTGTCTTCAGTCAAAGTATTCTCTAAAACGACAGACGACACCCAACTGTTCATGAAGTCACAGATATCGGTCATAATATTAGAACTGAAACCTTAATGCAAGACTTCTGGACGTTGTCTTCAGTCAAAGTATTCTCTAAAACGACAGACGACACCCAACTGTTCATGAAGTCACAGATATCGGTCATAATATTAGAACTGAAACCTTAATGCAAGACTTCTGGACGTTGTCTTCAGTCAAAGTATTCTCTAAAACGACAGACGACACCCAACTGTTCATGAAGTCACAGATATCGGTCATAATATTAGAACTGAAACCTTAATGCAAGACTTCTGGACGTTGTCTTCAGTCAAAGTATTCTCTAAAACGACAGACGACACCCAACTGTTCATGAAGTCACAGATATCGGTCATAATATTAGAACTGAAACCTTAATGCAGACTTCTGGACGTTGTCTTCAGTCAAAGTATTCTCTAAAACGACAGACGACACCAAACTGTTCATGAAGTCACAGATATCGGTCATAATATTAGAACTGAAACCTTAATGCAAGACTTCTGGACGTTGTCTTCAGTCAAAGTATTCTCTAAAACGACAGACGACACCCAACTGTTCATGAAGTCACAGATATCGGTCATAATATTAGAACTGAAACCTTAATGCAAGACTTCTGGACGTTGTCTTCAGTCAAAGTATTCTCTAAAACGACAGACGACACCAAACTGTTCATGAAGTCACAGATATCGGTCATAATATTAGAACTGAAACCTTAATGCAAGACTTCTGGACGTTGTCTTCAGTCAAAGTATTCTCTAAAACGACAGACGACACCAACTGTTCATGAAGTCACAGATATCGGTCATAATATTAGAACTGAAACCTTAATGCAAGACTTCTGGACGTTGTCTTCAGTCAAAGTATTCTCTAAAACGACAGACGACACCCACTGTTCATGAAGTCACAGATATCGGTCATAATATTAGAACTGAAACCTTAATGCAAGACTTCTGGACGTTGTCTTCAGTCAAAGTATTCTCTAAAACGACAGACGACACCAAACTGTTCATGAAGTCACAGATATCGGTCATAATATTAGAACTGAAACCTTAATGCAAGACTTCTGGACGTTGTCTTCAGTCAAAGTATTCTCTAAAACGACAGACGACACCAAACTGTTCATGAAGTCACAGATATCGGTCATAATATTAGAACTGAAACCTTAATGCAAGACTTCTGGACGTTGTCTTCAGTCAAAGTATTCTCTAAAACGACAGACGACCCAACTGTTCATGAAGTCACAGATATCGGTCATAATATTAGAACTGAAACCTTAATGCAAGACTTCTGGACGTTGTCTTCAATCAAAGTATTCTCTAAAACGACAGACGACACCAAATGTTCATGAAGTCACAGATATCGGTCATAATATTAGAACTGAAACCTTAATGCAAGACTTCTGGACGTTGTCTTCAGTCAAAGTATTCTCTAAAACGACAGACGACACCCAACTGTTCATGAAGTCACAGATATCGGTCATAATATTAGAACTGAAACCTTAATGCAAGACTTCTGGACGTTGTCTTCAGTCAAAGTATTCTCTAAAACGACAGACGACACCAACTGTTCATGAAGTCACAGATATCGGTCATAATATTAGAACTGAAACCTTAATGCAAGACTTCTGGACGTTGTCTTCAGTCAAAGTATTCTCTAAAACGACAGACGACACCAACTGTTCATGAAGTCACAGATATCGGTCATAATATTAGAACTGAAACCTTAATGCAAGACTTCTGGACGTTGTCTTCAGTCAAAGTATTCTCTAAAACGACAGACGACACCAAACTGTTCATGAAGTCACAGATATCGGTCATAATATTAGAACTGAAACCTTAATGCAAGACTTCTGGACGTTGTCTTCAGTCAAAGTATTCTCTAAAACGACAGACGACACCAACTGTTCATGAAGTCACAGATATCGGTCATAATATTAGAACTGAAACCTTAATGCAAGACTTCTGGACGTTGTCTTCAATCAAAGTATTCTCTAAAACGACAGACGACACCCACTGTTCATGAAGTCACAGATATCGGTCATAATATTAGAACTGAAACCTTAATGCAAGACTTCTGGACGTTGTCTTCAGTCAAAGTATTCTCTAAAACGACAGACGACACCCAAATGTTCATGAAGTCACAGATATCGGTCATAATATTAGAACTGAAACCTTAATGCAAGACTTCTGGACGTTGTCTTCAGTCAAAGTATTCTCTAAAACGACAGACGACACCAAACTGTTCATGAAGTCACAGATATCGGTCATAATATTAGAACTGAAACCTTAATGCAAGACTTCTGGACGTTGTCTTCAGTCAAAGTATTCTCTAAAACGACAGACGACACCCAACTGTTCATGAAGTCACAGATATCGGTCATAATATTAGAACTGAAACCTTAATGCAGACTTCTGGACGTTGTCTTCAGTCAAAGTATTCTCTAAAACGACAGACGACACCCAACTGTTCATGAAGTCACAGATATCGGTCATAATATTAGAACTGAAACCTTAATGCAGACTTCTGGACGTTGTCTTCAATCAAAGTATTCTCTAAAACGACAGACGACACCAACTGTTCATGAAGTCACAGATATCGGTCATAATATTAGAACTGAAACCTTAATGCAGACTTCTGGACGTTGTCTTCAGTCAAAGTATTCTCTAAAACGACAGACGACACCAAACTGTTCATGAAGTCACAGATATCGGTCATAATATTAGAACTGAAACTTTAATGCAAGACTTCTGGACGTTGTCTTCAATCAAAGTATTCTCTAAAACGACAGACGACACCCAACTGTTCATGAAGTCACAGATATCGGTCATAATATTAGAACTGAAACCTTAATGCAAGACTTCTGGACGTTGTCTTCAGTCAAAGTATTCTCTAAAACGACAGACGACACCAAACTGTTCATGAAGTCACAGATATCGGTCATAATATTAGAACTGAAACCTTAATGCAAGACTTCTGGACGTTGTCTTCAATCAAAGTATTCTCTAAAACGACAGACGACACCCAACTGTTCATGAAGTCACAGATATCGGTCATAATATTAGAACTGAAACCTTAATGCAGACTTCTGGACGTTGTCTTCAGTCAAAGTATTCTCTAAAACGACAGACGACACCAACTGTTCATGAAGTCACAGATATCGGTCATAATATTAGAACTGAAACCTTAATGCAAGACTTCTGGACGTTGTCTTCAGTCAAAGTATTCTCTAAAACGACAGACGACACCAAACTGTTCATGAAGTCACAGATATCGGTCATAATATTAGAACTGAAACTTAATGCAAGACTTCTGGACGTTGTCTTCAGTCAAAGTATTCTCTAAAACGACAGACGACTCCCAATCGTTCATGAAGTCACAGATATCGGTCATAATATTAAAACTGAAACCTTATGCAGACTCTGGACGTTGTCTTCAGTCAAAGTATTCTCTACAACGACCAGATGACACCAACACTGTTCATGAAGTCACAGATATCGGTCATAATATAGAAGTGAAACCTTAAGGCAAGACCTCTGACGTTGTCCTTCAGGTAAAGTATTCTCTAAAACGACAGACGACACCCAACTGTTCATGAAGTCACAGATATCGGTCATAATATTAGAACTGAAACCTTAATGCAGACTTCTGGACGTTGTCTTCAGTCAAAGTATTCTCTAAACGACAGACGACACCAACTGTTCATGAAGTCACAGATATCGGTCATAATATTAGAACTGAAACCTTATGCAAGACTTGGACGTTGTCTTCAGTCAAAGTATTTCTCTAAAACGACAGACGACACCCAACTGTTCATGAAGTCACAGATATCGGTCATAATATTAGAACTGAAACCTTAATGCAAGAGACTTCTGGACGTTGTCTTCAATCAAAGTATTCTCTAAAACGACAGACGACACCCCAACTGTTCATGAAGTCACAGATATCGGTCATAATATTAAAACTGAAACCTTAATGCAGACTTCTGGACGTTGTCGTTCAGTCAAAGTATTCTCTAAAACGACAGACGACACCCACTGTTCATGAAGTCACAGATATCGGTCATAATATTAAAACTGAAACCTTATTGCAAGACTTCTGGACGTTGTCTTCAGTCAAAGTATTCTCTAAAAAACGACAGACGACACCCAAATGTTCATGAAGTCACAGATATCGGTCATAATATTAGAACTGAAACCTTAATGCAAGACTTCGGACGTTGTCTTCAATCAAAGTATTCTCTAAAACGACAGACGACACCCATTTGTTCATGAAGTCACAGATATCGGTCATAATATTAGAACTGAAACCAACGCCGGAGCATTGCTGCCGCTCGGCGTGCCTTCCAGCGTGGCTTTCCTTCGACTGCTGACGGCACCTGCCTGGATACAACCCAGGGTCCGGTGCTCTGCACTTTGTCTCATCAGAGCTGGTTCTTCGAGGGGAGGGATCTCGCACGTGCCGCAGCAAAATCGTCATCGGCCACGACGACAGCGACACCACTGGCCCCTTTAAAACCGTGTTGCACGCATGCCACCGGCAGTGGGCATGGAAGCATCGGCAGAAGCATGTACTCATTCATGCTTCCCTACGTTTTGCAGTTTCTCGGAGTGCCTGAGTGCAGCCAACGCCGGAGCATTTGCTGCCGCTCGGCGTGCATTCCAGCGTGGCTTTCCTTCGACTGCTGACGGCAACTGCCTGGATACAACCCAGGGTCCGGTGCTCTGCACTTTGTCTCATCAGAGCGGGTTTCGAGGGGAGGGATCTCGCACGTGCCGCAGCAAAATCGTCATCGGCCACGACGACAGCGACCCACTGGCCCCTTTAAAACCGTGTTGCACGCATGCCACCGGCAGTGGGCATGGAAGCATCGGCAGAAGCATGTACTCATTCATGCTTCCCTACGTTTTGCAGGTCAGTTATTTTAACAGACTACCGTGTAGGAGCTTTCGATCTGACAACCCTTTTATTATGGTGCTTCCATGCCCAGAAGCCCTGTTACAGCCTTTTTTGTGACCTTTTGTTGTTAATATGTGGTGATGTCGAGCAGAACCCGGGACCCAGGATGATCAAATTACTGAAATACATAAAATGGTGAAAGATATGCAAGAACGTTCGATTCGCATTGAAACCACGCAAGCGGTAATGTCAGGTGACATCCAGGAGCTTAAGCAACATCAGCTTTCGCTTAATAAAGACATTTCCAACATATTGACGCGCCTGGAAACGGTTGAAAAGCGGACATCCATTATAGACAAACATTCAGCGCGAACTGACGGCAACGAGTCAACTTACAAGGCAAGTGCAGGGCGACATGCTTGGTCTACGTGCGCGTCTCGATGAGGCTGAGGATCGCTCTCGGAGGGAGAAATCTAGTATTCTTTGGTATCGCAGACAATGCCTCTGAAACTACGCAGCAGACTGAGGAAACTATCTTGAGCTTATTTCGCCAGTCTCTTGATCTAACTTTATCTGGTGATAACGTTGCACGCGCACATAGAATCGGCCGCTTTTCCACTAATAAAGTTCGTCCGATTATAGTAAAATTTTCCACCTACAAAACGAAAGAAATGGTTCTTTCAAAACGTCACATGCTCAAAGGAAGCAAAGTGGTTATGCGGGAGGATTTTTCTGCAACACTCGCCGTACTAGAGCAATGCTGACCAACTTCGCCAAAGAGCTTCATTGCCCTTTCAGTGTGCGCTATAACAAACTTTTTGCAAATGAGAAATGTTATGGCTACGACTACGTTACTGATACAGTGCATGAAATCGGGCCATCCAGACGCGTAACTAATAACGCTAGTGTCGCCAACTCCCTTCTCGGCAACTTCGTTCTGGTCGACAATTTAATGCTTCCTCGGGAAGCTAGGAAGAAGCAAGGGGTGGTGGCACTTGCGTTGACCACAGAAAATTGATCGTGCTGTCTACTAATGTTCGCAGCCTCCTGTCCAAGAAAGATGAAATGAGTGCAGCAGTTAATGATTCAAACGCCGATATTATTGCGGTAACTGAAACGTGGCTTTGCGACAAAATACGAAACGAAGAGCTGCTGTGCTGTGATAAAAAATACAAAATATATCGCTGCGACAGACCTAATAGATGTGGCGGTGGTGTTCTTCTTGCGGTGAATGAGAGCATTGAAAACTACGCTGTTGCAATAGACTCGGTTTTAGAGGCAACATGGTGTTTGCCTCAACGTGGCTTTTAGAAAAGTTGTCATTGGCGTATGTTACCGCCCACCTTCAGGAAGCGCAAACTTTTGCAATGACCTACATGATTGTCTGAGCCATGTGAAGGTTTTGTTTCCTCGCGCAGCTGTGATTCTACTAGGCGATTTCAATTTCCCAAACATTGTGTGGTCAAATTCTATTCAATTCCTTGCCTAACTCAGCGGAAGCGGAGCATTTTATTCGCATCTGTTCAGATTTTGGTTTGACGCAGCTTGTTAATTTTCCTACGCGCGTTACCGATACTACGTCATCCATTCTTGATTTATATTGACATCAGAACCAGATATTGTATCTTCAGTGTCCAATGTACCTGGTATCAGTGATCACGATATTATTCAAGCAAATATATTACTGCCATTCTCACGCATGCGTAAGCAGCTTAAAACTATACGGGATTACAGAAAGGCTGACTTTGACTCAATTAACAAGGATTTGGGCACATTCCTAGATGAGTTCTTACCCAACTACCCTGAAAGATCGGTGCAGAGCAACTGGGACTTATTTAAAGCTAAAGTTTCA
>WOVY01007164.1:0-30512 GCA_013436015.1 Rhipicephalus annulatus
TGGCTGGAGGGATGGCCCGCTCTGGTAGCTCAAAAGTAGAACATCGATCGTATTATTCACAGATCGCAGGTTAAGTTCCTGCTCACGGCAAGTTATTTTTTTCACCCACTTTTCATTCTCCACATTTACATAACAATTGGGTCTTATAACTTCCCCATACATTCTTAGACATTATTGTCGGTTTAATGTCATTATTACTGTGTCAAAACGTTGAACAACAGGCTCTTTAGCGTACGTTTTTTTTCTTATTCATTACCGAGTGCCTCCTACTGGCAGACTTGGTGCCGTTAGGTGGTATACGAGGGACTATTGGCCACCTGCAAACTCGTAATAGGTTCACGTGCTACTTGACGCCAAAAACAGGCTCATAAGCTCATAAAGAGTGTGCCACACCCTCCGCCATGGTACAGGTGGCGCTGACTGTTACTCCCACCCTTAAATTCACCCGTAAATCCAATAAAGGAGCTGGAGGGATGGCCGCCATGGAAGCTCAGTGGTAGAGCATCGATTGCGCTATTCGAAGGTCGCAGATTGGGTTCCTGCTCACGGCAACCCATCTCTTCACTCACTTTTCTTTCTTCCCATTTACATTACAATTGGCCTAACAACTTCCCCTATACTTTCCTTCGCATTATTGTCTGTTAAATTCCATTAGTATTGTGTGAAATCACAGAAAAAGAGCACTTAAGTACACTCTTATTTCTCCCAATCATTAACGAGTGTCTTGTACTAGCAGCCTTGGTGCCCTTAGGTTGACACGAGGGACGATCAGTCAGCTGCCAGCCCGTAAAATGTTCACGTGCTACGTGACGCCAAAACAGGCTCATAAAGACCGTGCCACAATTGCCGCCAAGGTTACAGGTGGCGCTGTCTGACACACCCTCTTTTAATTTCACATCTAAACCCAATAAGTGGCTGTATGTATGGCCGCCATGGTAGATCGGTGGTAGAGCATCGATGGCGTTATTCGAAGGTCACCGTTTCAGTTCGTGCTCGCGGCAAGTTATCTCTTCACGCAGTTTTCATTCTCCACATATACAATACGATTGGGTCTAATAAGTTCTCTATACATTCCTTGGCAATATTGTCTGTTAAATATAATAATTATTGTTTCAAAACACGGAATAGAGCTTTTAAGCATACTTCATTCTCCTATTCATTAACGAGGGCCTCGTACTGGCAGACTTGGTGCCGATGGGTTGTATTAGAAACAATTGCCCAGCTGCCAGCTTGCATTAAGTTCACGTGCTACGTGATGCCAAAAGAGGCTCGTAAAAACTGTTTCACACTTGCCACCATTGCTACAGGTGGCGCTGACTGACACACCCTCGTTAAAATCAACATAGAAAACAAACAAAGTGGCTGGATGAATAGCCGCCATGGAAGCTCAGTTGTACTGCATCGATTGCGTTATTCGAAGGTCGCAGGTTCAGTTCCTGCTCATGGCTAGGCATCTCTTCACCCGCTTTTCTTTCTTCACATTTACATTACCATTGGGTCTGATTACTTCACCTATACATTGCTTGGCATTATTGTCTTTTAAATCACATAATTATTGTGTCAAATACAGAAAATTGACACTTAGGCATACACTTCCTTCTCCTATTTATTTGCGAGGGTCTCGTACTGGCAGACTTGGTACCGTTCGGTTGTATACGAGGATCTATTAGTAAAATGAAAGCTCGTAATAAGTTCACGTGCTATGTGGCACCAAAAGAGGCTCATAAATGGTATGCCACACTCGCCTCCATCGCTACAGGTGGCGCTGACTTACACTCCCACGTTTAGGTTCACATATAAACCCAATAAAGTGGCTAGGGGGATGGCCACCGTGGTAGTTCTGTGTTAGAGCACTGAACGCGTTATTCGAAGGTCGCAGGTTCGGTTCCAGTTCACGGAACGCTATCTCTTCACCCACTTTTCTTTCTTCACATTTCTATTACACTTTAGTTTAATACCTTCTCCTATACGTTCCTTGGCATTATTATCTTTTAGATTTCATTAATATTGTGTCAAACCACGCAAATATGAGCCCTTCAGTATACACTTCTTTCTCTTATTCATTAACGAGGGTCTTGTACTGGCAGACTTGGTAAGGTTAGGTTGTAAACGAGGAACTATTGGTTAGCTGCCAGCTAGTAATAAGTTCACGTGCTACATGACGCCAAAACAGGCTCATAAAGAGTTTGCCACACTCGCTGCTATGGTACAAGCGGTCCTGACATACACTTCCATGTCTGCGACCTTCTTCACAATTACATTACAATTGAGTCTAATAACTTTCCTATATATCCCTTGACATTATTGTTTGTTCAAAATCATTATATTGTGTCAAAACGCCGAAAAACAAGCCCTTAAGCATACGTTTTTTTTTCGTTATTCATTACCAATCCTCGTAGTGGCTGACTTGCTGCCGTTAGGTTGTATATGGGGGGACTATTGGCCAGCTGCCAGCTCCTAATAGGTTAACGTGCTACGTGACGCCAAAAGAAGCTCCTAAAGAGTATGCCACGCTCGCCGTCATGGCTACAGGTGGCGCTGACTGAAACTCCCATGTTTAAATTTACATATAAACACAATGAAGTGGCTGAAGGGATGGCCACCACGGTAGCTTAGTGGTAGAGCATCGATCGCGTTATTCGAAGGTCGCAAATTCGGTTCCTGTTCTGAGCAAGTTGTCTTTTCACGCAATTTTCTTTCTTAAAATTTACATAGCCATTGCGTCTAATAACTTCGCCTATACAATTCTTGGCATCATTCTCTGTTATAACTCATTATTATTGTGTAAAATCACCGAAAAACGAGCACTTAAGTACACTCTTCTTTCCCTTATTCATTAACGAGGGTCTTGTACTGGCAGACTTGGTGCCGTTAGTTTTATACGAGGGACGATCGGTCAGCTGCCAGCTCGTAAAAATTTTACGTGCTACGTGACGCCAAAACAGGCTCATAAAGAGTGTGTCACATTCGCCGCGATTAGTACAGGTGGCGCTGTCTGACACGCCCACGTTTAAATTCACATCTAAACCCAATGAATTGGCTGAAGGGAGGGCCGCCATGGGAGCTCAGTGGTAGTGCATTAATCGCGTTATTCGAAGGTTGAAGGTTCAGCTCGTGCTCACGGCAAGTTATCTCTTCACCCACTTTTCTTTCTTCACATTTACATTACAATTGGGCCTAATATCTTCCCCTATATATTTCTTAATAATATTGTCTGTTAAATCTTGGAATTATTGTGTCAAAACACGGAATAGAGCTCTTAAGCATACACTTCTTTTTCTAATTCATAAACGAGGGTCTCGTATTGGCATACTTGGTGCCGTTAGTTTGTATGCGAGAAACTATTGGTCAGCTGAAAGCTCGTAAAAGTTCACGTGCTACGTGACGATAAAACAGGCACGTAAAGAGTATGCCACACTCACCGCTATGGTACAGGTGGCGCTGACAGATACTCCCACGTTTATATTCACATATAATCCCAATAAGTGGCTGGAGGGATGGCCGCCATGGTAGCCCAGTGGTAGAGCATCGATCTCGTTATTCGAAGATCGCAGGTTCAGTTCCTGCTCATGGCAAGTTATGTCTAAGGCAGTTTTAATTTTCACACTTACGTTACAATTGGGTCTAATACCTTCCCTATACATTCCTTGACATTATTGTCTGTTTAATAGCAATAATATTGTTTCGAAACGCTGAAAGACATGCCCTTAAGGATACCTTTTTTCTCTTGTATTCATTAACAAGCATCTCGTACTGGCGGACTTCGTGCTGTTAGGTTGTTTACGGGGCCAGCTGCCAGCTCAGGAGGAGCTCAAGTGTTACGTGACGCCAAAACAGGCTCATAAAGAGTGTGCCACACTCGCCTCCATAGCATAGCCACACTCGCCGCCAAAGCATAGTGTTACAAGCCGCGTCGGTGGCCGCAGCTGAACCAGTACGTAGCGTGGAGCTGGGTGGTGGTCGTCATTCCGCAGGCCACGGGGACGTTCAGAGCCCCAGAAAGCTTAGGCAGAGGGACCGGCGTAGAGGAAACCTTAACAAGACGCCTATTTGCAACATGTCGGACAGTAACGTCTGAACGACGACACTTTTCACGACTTTCTCCGGTTTCCTTCTTGCGGGCTACTCCCGCTGCCACGTGAGGGGACAGTGTTCCGTCTCGATAATAAACTCTGATTCCGCGAGATAGCATGCAAGCTTCTGAACTACCCATACAACACAGGCGCATTCTTTCTCTGAAGAGCTATAGGCTTCCTCCCTTACAGTTAGTTTGCGGCTTGCATATAGCACGGGATGTTCCTCTCCTGCGTCGTTTCTCTGACACAATACTACGCCCATGCCGCGGTCACTTGCATCGCACTGAACCACGAAGGGTCTAGCGTAGTCGGGGGCTTGAAGTACAGGTTGGCTTATGAGCGCATTTTTCAACGCCAAGAATGCCCTCGCTTTCTTTTCATCTCACTCCAGAATCTGAGGTTCGGTTTTTCTAAGAGCGTCAGTAAGCAGGCTGGCAAGCTCTGAATAACGGGGAATGTGATGCCGGTAGTACCCTGCCAATCCTAGGAACGACCGCACGTCCGTCGTTGTCCGGGGCTGCGGAAAATCTTTAACTGCCGCCACTTTGACATGGGAAGGTCTGTGGTGGCCTTGCCCCACTATGTGACCCACCCACGAGCTACCGTGAGCTAAGTGTAAAAGATCATGGCGGTAACGCTCCGGTACCACTAACTGATCAAACTGCACCCGTCTGCGATCTAGATACTTTCGATAAAGTATCCCGGCCCTGTTCTAATACTATACCTTTTCTTTGAAATGTCCTCGTTACTCTGACTCTTTATATTTTGAAGAGTTGGGTCTGCTCTTTGCTGCGTTATCTGGGACGATCGATCCACTCCCAGCAAAGTATGCAGGCCACTAAATGCAGGAGTAATCATTTCCTCTCAGACACTTCCAGATTCAAGAGGGTCTTCCTCGTTTTCATCCGCGCCTTCATCGCTCACTTGATCAGTGCTTGGTGTGGTAATCGTATCTACCGTGTTCGCGGGCTCTCCATCTCCGCCTTTTTCGGTGATTCTCGGAGGAACATCGAGCGGTGCAGCTTTAGTTACGAGTTCTCGCGCCTTTGAGCAAGTGAGCGCACACACAACCCCCTCCCCGTACGCTAGGTTCTTCTGTCCTAGCAACCAATCGGATCTGTTTGAAAACAAGTATGCATACTGCATTGGCAAATAAGCAGATACCGCAGCCTCTGTGTGCAATGCGCCAAAGGGGCCCTCGATGCATATCTTAGCAATCGGAAGGCATACGCTTGATGTTTCCGTTGCTTGTTTAATCTAAGCGCACTCTCCTGTGAAATGTTCAGCTTCAACATACGAGGGATGGACCACATCCCTTGTCGCTGCCGAATCCCGCAGCACGCGACACTCTTTTCCATTTACTATCAGCTCTCTGATATATGGCTCCAGCAGTCGCATGTTTTCATCCTCGCTGTCGACTGAGAGGCAAACAACTTTTGGACTCTTGCAGAAGGCCGCAATGTGACCTGGCTTGTGGCATTTATTGCACACACGTGGTCGCCTCTTTTTAAACGCACTGTTTTGGTGCTTTTCCTCACCCGTGGTCTCATTACTTACCTGCCGTTGCTTTTTGGTATCAGTGTTGCGCTCTCGATTCTCTTAGACAGACTGTCCCATCCACCCAATTGCCTTTTTTGATCTGGCCCTCCCGCTGGGGAATTTCTCTTCTATAAAGCACGCGGCGCGAAACAAAAATCCTCCGCTAGCTCCGGGGCCCTCGACACAGTGGTTACCTCCTCCCTGTCTTGCACCCAGAGCCTAACGTCTTGGGGCAAACGACGGTAACACTGCTCGAGTCCGAAAGACTCCACGATTTTCTCTTTATGCTCGAACGCCTTAGCCTCTTTGAGCCACTCCCTCATATTAGACATTAACTTGTATGCGAAATCAGCATACGACTCGTCTTTCTGCTTTACGGCGTTCCGGAACTTCTGCCTGAATGCTTCTGCTGACAGTCTATATTTGATAGATTTGTGGGGTTTAACGTCCCAAAACCACCATATGATTATGAGAGACACCGTAGTGGAGGGCTACGGAAATTTCGACCACCTCGGGTTCTTTAACGTGCACCGAAATCTGAGTACACGGGCCTACAACATTTCCGCCTCTATCGGAAATGTTGGCAGCCGCCGCAGCCGGGATTTGAACCCACAAGACAACCTATATTTCTTTAGCAGGCTCGACTTAACTTGGTCATTATCATCTGCTTCCTCTTTGGTCAAGCGGGCAATTACCTCGGCAGCCTCACAGGGTAGGTAGGGTAAGCAAGCACTGCAGCCACATCGTTTTGGTAACAAGCGCCTTCTCACATGTGCGCTCGAAATTTACCAAGAACAGACCCATGTCCTCTCCGGAGCGGTAAGGTTGCATTAGGTCTTTCATCCTGAACGACTTCCGTTCTACTCATCTAGACGCTTCGCTACCTTCACTACTACCTCGAGCCTTGAGCAGCTCGATTTCAAGGCGCTTCATCTCAAATACTGCGTAGAATGCTTTTGGGCATTTTCCATAGTCCAAATGTGCTCTAATGCAACTAACTGTGCCTGACGCTTCATGATGACATGACATGACAGATATCGGTCATAATATTGCAACTGAGCCCTGTATGGAAGACTTCATGACGTTGTCTTTAGTCAAAGTATTCTCTAAAACGACAGACAACACCCAACTGTTCATGAAGTCGCAGATATCAATCATATTATTAGAACTGAAACCATAATGCAAGACTTCTGGACATTGTCTTTAGTCAAAGTATTCTCTAAAACGACAGACGACAACCAACTGTTCATGAAGTCACAGGTATCGGTCGTAATATTAGAACTGAAACCTTAATGCAAGACTTCTGAACATTGTCTTTAGTCAAAGTATTCTCTAAAACGACAGACGACACCCAACTGTTCATGAAGTCACCGATATCGGTCATATTATTGAAACTGAAACCTTAATGCAAGACTTCTAGACGTTGTTTTTAGTCAAAGTGTTCTGTAAAACGACTAACGACACCCAACTGTTCATGAAGTCACAGATATCGCTCATAATATTAGAACTGAAACCTTAATGCAAGACTTCTGGACGTTGTCTTTAGTCAAAGTATTTTCTAAAACGACAGACACCCAACTGCTCATGAAGTGTAGATATCGGTCATAATATTAGAAGTGAAACCTTAATGCAAGACTTCTGGACGTTGTCTTTAGTCAAAGTATTCTCTGAAATGACAAACGACACCCAACTGTTAACGAAGTCACAGATATCGGTCATAATATTAGAACTGAACCCTGTATAGAAGACTTCTGGACGTTGTCATTATTGAAAGTATTATCTAAAACGACAAACGACACCCAACTGTTCATGAAGTCACAGATATCGGTCATAATATTGGAACTGAACCCTGTATGGAAAACTTCTGGACGTTGTATGTAGTTAAAGTATTCTCTAAAACGACAAACCGCGCCTAACTCTTCATGAAGTCACAGATATCGGTCATAATACTAGAACTGAACACTTCATGGAAGGCAGCCAAAATGTTCTCCAATGCAATAAAACACACCCGACACATCATGATGCAACAGATATTAGTAATCACATTGGAACCGAGCACAGCGTGGAACACTTTCGGATAGTATATTTTTTTTATTTTCAAATACGGCAGCCCAATATAGGGCTATACTGCAAAAGTGGCGTACATATATACAAAATGAAAGGGTTTAAACAATAATATCAAAATAAATGTGCCAAGGTAAACAAATATCGCTACCCTTGAGTGCACCCCAGTAAGAAATCAGAAAAATAGAACATTATTATAATACAAAGTGCCTCCAAAAAGTCAGACACACTGGTATTAGGAATCAAACCAAGTAGATCAATCCAGTGTTTGATAACTTTATTTGCACGTGTTAGCACTACAAATGACTTCTAAGCTGGACGGTGATTGCAGATCAGTGCTGTGTTGAAGGCTTCAGCACTTTGCTGGTAGTTTAATCATTTTTAACGTCTACCAAATGGTTCTGACACTTCTTGATGAGACAGACATTGGTTTTCAGATTACAACCAAGCACTGTGGCTTTCACATGTCCTCAATTGTCAAAATACCCTATAATGCAATAAAGCATGCCCAAAATTTTTGATGGGACAGACACTGATCATAGAATTGCACCAGAGCACCGTACAGATGCTTTGGCAAGTTTTCCAACGGAGCTCAACTAAATATGCCTAAGTGCATGCATGTATATAATTCAAGTTAATGCATATACTAAAGAAACCGAACAGAAATGAAGCATTCCTTGGAAACACATACAAATATTCAATGCTTGAAACCATCGAATGATATCTTCAGCTCATTACAGTCTGGAGGAACAGATAAATACATGCACAGTTCTGAAAGGTCTCATTAGTCACACGAGGTACTTTTGGCATTTATTCTATACAAAGTGCAGTACCATACTAGTGCACCTTCATACATTCTGTGCATACATGTGGTGATCTTCTCTTCCAACTATCATGTCATCGTGCAGCTGGTTTCAAATCAGGTGCTTCTCACAAGGTTTTCAGTTATCTGTCCTGCTGTAAAGAAAATGCGTGTTACAGTAAACTGTAAAACGACGGAAAAGCGCCAATGTATGCCTATAGCTATGATTATCAGAATGAACTATAAATTAAGAATGTGTCTGTTTGAATGCCTCCAAAAACGTATGTACTACTGAGCGTGGCAGAGAAGCAGAAGAAGCGAGAAGTGAAACAGCAGGCAATACCAGCAGCATTTAATCATGCAACTTTCTTTTTCGATTACCACGGCAACGCACGCTCGAGTTTCTGTCTTGTACGTGAATGGAAATGGGACCACTAGCAGCTGAATGTTTCAGCGTTGGTGGTACCCGACACGAAGCCACCTCACACTGCTACCAACCAGCGCACGCTTGTTATTAGCTTGGCAACATACGAAAACGATTCGCACCGAAGCGAACGAATGTTTCCGCGTCGTACAATCTACGAATACACTTCTATAAGTACGTACGTTTTCACATCACCTATATGTGTTGGCTAGTGCGAGGTTCGCTCTCAGCGATGATGCATATCGATGTTGAAAACAAACACAGTGCAGATAACAACTCCTCCGTATGAACTTCGCGATGCTTCGGGCGTCGTATATGGTGTCTATGTTGCGACGGAAACTACCGTAGAGTTTTTTCAGCCGATGTTCCTCGCACGTGCTGGTTTATACGAACTAGACGGTAGAGACCTGCTCTGGATGCAGATGACACCGCTTTGAATTGCCTCCGCGGTAGGCGAGGGCTCACGCTCAAGCCTTTGAACCTCCGAAGTCTGTTTACACTCATTTTTAGCATAGAAAGTCACAGATCAAAGCACAAGAACACCGACATGCTCCTTTCGCTCGGCCGACGATTGCACTCGGGACGGGCGCTAGCATAGCCGTCCGGCATTCGCTGGATTTGTCGGCGTCGCTCGAACTCAGCACGAAACCGCGCCACGCTGTTAGCACTCGCAGTCGTTAGCCATGTTGTTGTCGTTCTAGAATAAAAGCGGTTATTCAGGAACGTTTGAAGTAGTTTCCGTGCTTGCTTCCAGCACGCGGCTGTGCCTTCGAAGCGGCGGCATCGCGGCCTCTGGTTGGTTGGCGCGCGGCCCCTGTTGGTTGGCGCCGCTGTACGCGTGGTGACGTACCGTACGCGTGCCAAAAATATCAAGCCCGGCTTGATCCCTCACGCCTCTTCGCGTATGCGAAGAGGCGTGAGGGATCAAGCCCTCCGACGCCGACGCCGAGAGGCGCATTTGGCGCTTTTGACGCGTAGACACGAGCATACGCGTGCCAGTGGTTGGCACTTTAGTGAAAGGAAGCATACACAGACCGCAGGGAGCAGAAAGGTGAAAAGGAGAAAGGGGAGAGAGATGGAGGAGGAAGTGGAAGGAAGAGTGGAAGGGGGGCGCCAGGGGGGGAGTCCACCTTATATTCTTTTTTATTTTTCTTCTTTTTTTCTTTCTACTCTTTCTCTCTCCCCCCTCTGATTTGAGATTGTATAAAGTTAACACTAACAAACTGTACCTTTAATCCTGATGAAGGCCAGACTCTAGGCCGAAACGTCGAGATAAACCACGTTGTGACCACTCACGGAGGACCTACTTGACTACATGCAACGCTACGGCCACTCCATCACCATATATATATATATATATATATATATATATATATATATATATATATATATATATATATATACTTCCCCTATACTTTCCTCGGCATTACTGTTTGTTAGATCTCAATAATATTGTGTAAAACACGAAAAATGAGCCCTTAGGTATACTCTTGTTTCCCTTATTCATTAACGAGGGTCTCGTACTGGCAGACTTGGTGCCTCTAGGTTGTATTCGGGGGACTATTGGTCAGCTGCCAGTTAAGTAATAAGTTCACGTACTACGTGACGCGAAACAGGCTCGTAACGAGTGTACCACACTCGCCGTCACGGCTACTAGTGGCGCTGACTGACACTCCCACGTTTGAATTGACATAAAGTGGCTGGGGGGATAGCTGTCGTGGTAGCTCAGTGGTAGAGCATCGAACGTGTTATTCGAAGGTCGCAGGTTCGGATCCTGCCCACGCCAAGTTATCTTTTCAGCCACTTTTCTCTCTTCTCATTTACATTACAATTGGCCTAATTACTTCCCTTATACCTTCCTTGGCGTTATTGCCTGTTAGATCTCATTAATATTGTGTAAAACACAAAAAACGAGCCCTTAGGTATACTCTTATTTCCCTTATATATATATATATATATATATTGTGAGACGACGTCAGGTACGAAGGAGCGACCGTTTTATTGTCAACCCAGACGCGCGAGCCAGCAACCGAACAAGCAGCGAGCGGCTACGATGATGATGATCACGGTGCTTTGTATGCGCAGGTGAAAGTGAAAATGATGAGCAACACAATCAGCGCTCACACTATTTCCCCCCTACACGAAAGCGGTCTGCAAGACGTTCATTTAGTAAGTGTATGAGCGCCGGATGTAAGGTTTCAGGCGAGACACATGGACGATCTCGGTCCCGCGACGACGGCGATCAGAAGCCGAAGTAACCGGAGCGACGCGATAATTTACGGCCGATGTTCGTTCAAGCACGGTGTAAGGACCCAGGTATCTGTGAATGAATTTTTCACAGAGGCCGGGTGTGCGAACAGGTGTCCAGAGGAGCACTTCGTCGCCTGGGTAGAATGACACAACTCGACGTGTCGCATCACAACGAACTTTTCGCTGGGCCTGAATGGTAGAGGTGTTGGCGCGGGCGATTGTGCGGCAGTGGTTGACACGGGCAGCGAATTCTTCCGGAAGGGACGCAGATGGGACAGAAGGCGTGGACAAAAAGCTGGTGTCTAGAACAAAAGATGGTGCACGGCCATACACAAGAAAAAACGGGCTGTAACTTGTAGTGCGTTGTAGGGCAGTGTTATAGGCAAACGTGACGAAAGGTAGTATTGTGTCCCAGTTCTTGTGATCGGGTTGGACATACATAGAGATCATGTCTGACAAAGTTCTATGAAAACGCTCAGTAAGACCATTTGTTTGCGGATGATATGCCGAGGTGGTCTTATGGATTGTGTCAGAGGCCTGTAAAACTTCAGCGAGCACACGAGAAAGGAATGTCTTGCCACGGTCACTCAGGAGAACACGAGGGGCGGCGTGGCGCAGGATAATGGCACGCAGAACAAAGTCGGCTACTTCGCTGGCAGCTCCAGTAGGAAGAGCTGCCGTCTCAGCGTAGCGAGTAAGATGGTCTACGGCAGTAACAATCCAGCGGTGACCGGCGGCGGTAAGCGGAAGGGGTCCGTATAAGTCTATGCCGACGAACTCGAAGGGAGCGGATGGGCACGGGAGAGGTTGTAGAGGGCCGGCGGGAAGAGATGTCGAACGTTTTCGGTGCTGACATGATGAACAGGAAGTGACGTACCTGGAAACACTAGTGGAGAGGCCAGGCCAGAAGCAGCGAGTCTTAATGCGATCGTAGGTTTTATGAAAACCCAAGTGGCCAGCCGTCGGGTCGTCATGAAAGGCTTCTAAGACTTGGAGTCGAAGTGAGCGAGGTATGACCGGGACCCATCGGCTACCGAGAGGATGGTAGTCTTGTACGTAAGGCGATGCGAAAAACAGACAAAGCAATCAGCACACAATCGAAGTTTTCGATTAACATACGAGGAAACCTAACATGCGATTCCTCTAATGTGGTATACCTACTCGAATGCAACGTGTGTGGTATGCAGTACATCGGACAAACAGAAAGACCATTTAGGATTCGCTTCAATAATTACAGAGCTCATGCAAAATCAGCCCCAAGTCTACCTCTATCAAAACATCTCAATCTTCCCGACCATGCATTCGACAAACTATCAAAAACGCTCTTAGAGACGGGATTTCAATCAAATCGACAACGTGAACAACGAGAGTCATACCTTATCTACCGATTTAACACCCTCGATAGAGGAATAAATGAGAATCCTGGTACACTTGCAGCAGTTAAAGCATTAGAAAACAATAACGGCAATAATGAAAATAGTAACTGAGTTCACGGCACTGCAGCTGCGAAGGGCACTGGACAACCCAAAGCAATTCCAAGTGTAACTACTTTTCCTAAGTGCAGCTGTCGTCTGTTTTCTGTTTTATTTTACTACCCAATTAATTGTGCCATGCGTGACATGCCCAACAGCAACCCTGTGCACAGCCGGGAGGCCCGCAATACACGCGTAATCCAGAAGCGGGCAAGGAATGCGCATTGCGCCCGCTTACCAGCCTCTGCCGCAATACGGGGCACCCCTCTTTTTACGACGAAATGTTGACAGGGCGCCGAGTAGTTAACAGCTTAGAACTTCCTAAAATGCCCGCTCTACGACGAAATGTTGACGGGACTCCAAGCAGTTAACGGCTTAGAACTTCCTCAAAAAGCTCTTTTTTGCCCCACACCGAACCGCCAGTGCCAGGAGGCGCCATCTGGTCGGAAGGAATGCGTTAGTGAAAGGAAGCATACACAGACCGCTGACATCAGAAAGGTGAAGGGGAGAAGGGGGAGAGAGATGAAGGGGGAAGTGGAAGGAAGAGTGGAAGGGGGGCACCCGAGGGGAGTCCACCATATATTATTTTTCCTCTTCTTTTTTTTTCTTTTTTCTTCTTTTTTTCTTTTCTTTCTTCTTCTTTTTTTTTCTTTTTTCTTTCCGGTCCTTTTTCCTCTTTAATTGCCCTCTGATTTGAGATTGTATAAAGCTGAGGACCAACAAACTGTACCTTTAAACCTGATGAAGGCCAGACTCTTGGCCGAAACATCGAAATAAACCACGTTGTGACCGCTCACGGAGTATCTACTAGACTATATATATATATATATATATATATATATATATATATATATAATATATATATATATATATATATATATATATATATATATATATATATATATATATATATATATATAAGGGAGAGAAGTGTATACCTAAGGGCTCGTATGTCCGTGTTTTAACACAATATTAATGAGATATAACAGACAGTAATGCCAAGGAATGTACAGGGGAAGTTATTAGAACCAATGGAATGTAAATAAGAAGAAAGAAGAAAGAAAAGTGGATGAAAAAATTGGATGAAAAAATTAGATGATGGTAATTTTTTCATCCACTTTTCTTTCTTCTTTCTTCTTATTTACATTCCATTGGTTCTAATAACTTCCCCTGTACATTCCTTGGCATTACTGTCTGTTATATCTCATTAATATATATATAGATATATATATATATATATATATATAGATATATATATCTATATATATATATATATATATATATATATATATATATATATATATATATATACATGCCAGCGCAACAGAGCAATTTCGCCGTGAAGGTGAAGCAATAAATGCGATACCAACAAATTGGAAGGTCAGGCTAAACGCGAAAAATGACAAGCAGATCAAATTGTGCCCCTTGTTTCTCACACACTAATGGCGCACAAAACCTTCTAACAGGTACATATGAACGCGAATAAGCATCTAAGTTGTTACTTCGCTACCTCTGAAAAAAAAAATTGGCCACGTACTGCATGTTATACTGTAAACGTCGTCAAAAGACGATAGTCTTGCGTGCGGAGAGAATGAACAAAACACTTATTTGGTGCTCTGCGTAAGAAATCGCTAAATGGTATTCTGGAGGCACTGCGTTGAAGTGCTTCGAGCGTGCAGCGGAGGCGAACAAGCGCATGAAGTCGCGTCACACTTGAGACTTGAGCGCTATCTGGCAGTTTTCTTGGAAAACAAAGTGCGTGGCTCTGAGACGGGCGTGCGCGCCCATCTCAGAGGTAATAAGGTGTACAACGCAAAGCTACGAGTAGGTGCCAGCACTGTGTCATCTTAGCTAAGCGTTGGAAACACTCGCTTCTTAGTGCAAGCGTTGCATGGTCAGCACAGCGTGATAAGCGCTGCGGTCCTTAGAATTGCTTATGTAGGCCTTTTTAGTAAAATATGCATATACAGAATACAAACGTGTTGTTAAGGTGCCTCAGATATGCGCAATGATTGCTTTTTAATTTACAATCGCACAAGTATGAACGCTGAATCTTGAGCAACATTGGTGGGTGCTGCGAATGGGGTCAGCCATTTGGGGTATCCTCTGGTCACTCTGGTGCCTTTTTAAGGTTTCGTTAAGAGTAGACAAACATAAAATGTACAGACGGACAGACAGACAGACAGGCAGGCAGACAGACAGACCAATTTTTTGCGTCGAAGGTCCGCAAGGAAGACTATCGTCTTTAAAAGCGTGCACTTTTCGCAAATGGGGACTGTGCTACGAGTGCAGTGACCGTTGTGCGCCCGGTAACTACAACAGAATTGTTCCAGTCAAAGCCCAAGGGGCACGGTTTTCCCCACCGCCAGATTAGCGAGCTCACGTGAAAGCATCCCTTCTCCGCAAGGCAAAGTGCGCGAAAGAGTTGAGAGCGTGGGCCACCACGTCGTGACAATCTGGTGATGCGTGCTCATTGAGCCATCTTGCTCGTCATGCTGAAAAACGATAGTAGTTCCCCCAAAATGTCCATCTAATATAAATAGCTTGCTGTTACAGCTCTTGAGAAGGTGCTCCTTCGTGGCCCAGGATTCTGCTTTTGGCCACAGCAGTGAAAAGACGCAGGATGCAGGGCTCCATCGGAGCGGCTACAGTGGCCATTGCGGGCCACGGTAACAGGTCAACTTAAGAGTACCAAGTAATTCTGCCTCATCTGCCAGCTGGACACGTTGACTGACACAGTGTGTTTTTCCACGCAGATATTTGAGCAAGACCCTATAGGGTTGAAGACTTCAGAGACGCATTGGGTCCCACTGGTTTGCTATCGAGCGTCATTGCACTCGGAGTGTACCAGATTAATTACGTCTGGGTGGTTACACTGACCGGAGAAGACGCCATGAAGAAACTGCTGTCCTTCAAATAACTTCAGGTGAAGGGACACCGGTGTCTCATCGCCGATCCCCAAGACCGGCATATACAACTGCGGCTTCATTGGCTGTTTTACGGAGTCACCGATGAGGATGTACGTAGGACGTTCGTGGCCTTCGGAAACGTGGTCGAAGTGAACTGTGAACACTGGAGAGTCGACGGCGTCAACGACAAAAGGTCGACGATCAGAACTGTGCTACTGAAGTTAAAAAGTGGAATTACGGTTGAGGACCTCCCGCACCAAGAACGCGTTGCAGGGGAATCGGCCCTAGTAATGGTGCCGGGCATGCCTATGCAATGCTCGCGGTGCAAAGGGACCGGTCATGTACGGCTGGACTGCAGGGTGCCATGATGTTCACTTTGTCGGTGATTTAGGCATCAAGACGCCCAGTGTATCCGGTAATATGCAGCTGTTATGAGCTCTGCAACTTGCGATCATATCGGAGAGCAGACAATGGACGCCGCTGAGGCAGAAGACGTGGCTACGGGGGCAGGAAACGCAGCTAGTTGTTTGGGTGAACGCTGGTCGGTTTCGCCAGAAGAATTCGATACAGCGTCTGAACAGAAACTGCTACGGCGGACACCATTCAAGAGAATTTCACTGAAGACACGCAAAACCAACCAGCGGAGATGTCGACGCAAGTGGCGGCAAGACGCGACATGACAGCGCACGGAATGACCCGCGGAATCAACACGAACTCGGTGGTTAAGCATCCGCTGGGTAAATCTGCGGACACTGCACACGAGAGGAAAGTTGAGGGATCACCAGCGAAGGCGACACCAGCGAAGGCGACACCAGCGAGGCACTCAGGACTCAGAGAGAGGTATAATCTACCTGTGGATTGTCCGGTTTGCACTCCAAGTGACCAGCAGCAAACTGATGCCGGATTTCTGGATAGTCCCGGAGACCACTAGCAGTGGGTTAGAATAACACAGTATACGCACCACGCTCCGGGCCTACCCCTTCTTTTTTTAGTGTGTAACGATGGCTAATCACTTGGAACTAAGCTTATGTCCGAGGTTTGGCCTCCAAGAAAAAGCAGGCTCAAGTGGACCGCTTCGTTATTGACCAAAATATCAACGTGTTAGCCATGCAAGACGCAAACGTGGAAGGTGAGGAGGAGACCCGAAGCATGATTCTTCAGTTTACGTCTAAATATTATGCCATATTCAGTCACGCTAGTGGAACTTCCGCCATTTGTGTGCTTTTTGTTAAAAAAATTCCGGGATTGGTTGTTCAAAACCACTTCTCTTGTCACTCTGGCAGAATAGTGATTTGTCATTTAAATGTTAGTGAAATCGAATGTCATGTCGTTCGTATCTAGGTGCCAGAAGTGTAGGCGGACCGAGAAACGAAATTCTTTTCGGTAATTAAGCAACGTTTACGCACACCAAAGGAGGTTGTTTTATTGGGAGATTTCATGCGTGTATTAAGCGCGAAGAACAGAATTATTAACAGCCATGTGCGAGGTAGAGGTGTTGAAGTGCGCTATGAGTTGCTGAATGAATTCGACCTGGATTATGTAGCGGAGTGCCTCGAGGCAGGTCGCGAAGTTCGTTTTACGCATTTTCCAAAAACCAGTGAAGCACGTCTTCATAGGATATACATGGCAGGGGAGGCGCTAACAAAACGAAATAGCTAACGTGGTTGCTTGGGCGAGTTGGTACGACATAATTCAAATAAAAAACAGCGCCAATAACAAGGGACAAGAGAAAAAAGGAAACAGACAGCGGCACTGACTTGCAACAAGATTTATTTGCTAGAACCGCACAATACATACTTGGGCAGTATCTGACAAAAAAGAGAAAAATACAAAACAAAGAAAACAGAATCCACCTAACAACCACGTAATCATCGCCACAACGCACCATGAACAACACGTGTGCTAACGTTCCGAAGAAAATCTATTTCTTTTTGCGATAGCGCAATCGAAGGCCTGCTGACACATGCACTGCTGACACATGACACATTCAATTTATGAGGCTGCAGAGATAGAAAGGCTGGGCAGTGCATGTGTCAGCAGGCCTTCGATTGCGCTATCGCAAAAAGAAATAGATTTTCTTCGGAATGTTAGCACACGTGTTGTTCATGGTGCGTTGTGACGATTATTACGTGGTTTTTAGGTGGGTTCTGTTTTCTTTGTTTTGTATTTTCCTCTTTTTTTGTCAAGTATTGCCCAAGTATATATTGTGCGGTTCTAGCAAATAAATCTCGTTGTAAGTCAGTGCCGCTTTCTGCCTCCTTCTTTCTCTTGCCCCTCGTTATTGGCGCTGTTTTTTATGTGAAAAATGAAATAGTTACACAGTCTTACCAGTTTCTTTCGCTGATGATTGCCTTGTACAACGCAACTAAATATGGACTTAAACAAAATGAGGAGAAAGTTAGTTAGGATGTATGAAAGTTTAACGCTTAACTACTTCGGGATTCCAATTTCGATAAATTTTTGATTGAGGGAATTGGGAACGTCAAAGTAATCGGCGCATGCAATATTGGCGAGGAAGAGGAACTTTTGACGCAAAGCGTTAAAATGAGAGCCATATCGAGATTTATTGCTTTAATACATAAAGAAATAATGAAAGAAAATGAACTCAAAACAACGCTTAAGAAATTGATAGTACGAGAAAGTACGGAGACCGGTGTATATAAGCAGGATATTTGAATGATCAAACGACCAATTGAGCTATTTGAGCAGGAACGCTAGAGAGGAGCTCTTCTTTGTGCAAGAGCTGAGGCGTGGGCTACGGAAGAGACTCCCACCGAGCATGCGCTTAAAAGTCGAGAAATAGCGAGTGCGTCGTAATCACATCGAGGAAAATGACATTCTGCTAAATACTAACAGCGCTATCGCAGATGCTTTCTTTTGGTATTACAAGAGTCTCTTCGCAACAGCATTATTCGACGTTACAAAGTTCCAGGAGACTTTTCTTAGCCGGATGCCACAACTATCTTTCAAAACAGAAGAGGCTTTAGAGAGGCATAAAACCGTTTCTGAAATTGACAAAGCAGTAGATAATCTCGCCGCTGGGAAGTCACCTGGGCCTGATGGTCCCGGTGCATTATGGTATAAAGCTTTTGAAACAAGTTTCACCAGTGTTACAAGCTGTCTTCAAGGAACCCTACACAATCAAAGCTCTACTATCTACATTTGTTGAGACGCACACTATTTTAATACCAAATACAGATGAAAAAGAAAAAGAAAGCTAGTTTCGTCATATTGGCTTATTTCGCTAACCAACACTGACTAAAAGTTACTCAGAAAAGTATTGGCAGGTAGGTGGCAGTCTGTAATCACTGAAATAGTTGGGGCCACCAAGAGTGGGGCATGAAGGGGCGCTCAATATTCATGAACACACACAATGCATTGTGTCCTTGAGAGTTGCGATGCTCTTCATTCCCATGTTGTGATCCTCCAGCTTGATTAGAGAAGGCTTTTGACTGCGTCCCGTATGATGTGCTATTCTCCATACTTGAACATGTCATTGTTGGATCGGTCATTACTGAGGGCATAGATTTGGTGTATAAGAACTGTACTAAGCGACTAATTATTAACAAGATCCTGGAGTGTCGCATTAGGCTGGAAGGTTTTGTACGCCAGGGATGTCCGGCAAGTCGACTCTTGTTCGCATTGTGCATAGAGACCTTCTGCTTGGCCGTAATAGAAAACGAGACCATCCGTAATTTCAGACTGCTGAACGACGAGGTGAAAGTTTTCACATATGCTGATGATGTAGCAGTGGGTTGTACCACCAAAGAAAGTGTACAATGGACAGTTACCGTTGCTACAAATTTTGGAGAAATAACAGGAAGTCGGGTGATTTGAAGAAAGGGTCTGGGGCTGTGGCACGTAGATTGGACAACAACTCCAGATACCTATGCTAACGTTCAACGGTTGAAAACTCCAGTAAAATACCTCGGCATGCCTTTCTAGTACTACAAAGACACCAATGACTACTGGACTGAACAAATAAAAGAAACGCGCGAAAGGACAGCGCAGTGGAACGGCAACTGTCTCCTAATGCTTGCCTGAGCCACTGTATGCAACATACCTTTAATGAGCAAATTAGAGTATGTGAGCAGGTATTGTGTTGCTAATGGTGCAAAAGCGACATAGGATATTTGCTGGGTTTGTATGATGGTTCACTTGGGGAAGATGTAGTAGGACGAATCTGTTCCCAAGAGTAAAACAGAGGGGGGGGGGGAGACTCAGCCTGTCGCATCTGTTTGTGTGACAACTATTCAGTCGTTCTCTTTCCTTTCGAGATCTTTGGCACACCTTCTTGAGAACGTTATGCCCATTACGCCTTTGCCGTGTTTTGCCTAACTTTGTGGCCAGCACCGCTCGCCATGCCCGGAGCCACGCGACGTTTCTTTAAGGAAGTTGCGGACGGCGTCCGCTTCTTGTCAGTTCAGGTTTTCAATGAATACCTTTTTTTTAGGTAAGGCGAAAGCAACTGCATGAAGACATTTGCGATATATTTTTTTTCTGGTTCCCATGTAGGGGTTAATAAATAGCGGGGGAGGGAGGAAAATTACGTTCCCAAGAGTATTAAGAAAATTCCCATTCAGCCAAGTGCAAACAGCTTTTTTATTAGGTTACATTAGGGAATATTACCAGTGAAGACTGTAACGTTTAGCTCAGAGACAAGACGACGATGAACACTTGGCTGGGCCTCGCCATGACGAAAGACCCCTGGCCGTTTATTTGCTGGGCTTAAGTAGCCGCGCTCACAGCGGGGAAGGGGGAAAGAAAGAAACGTAAGGAACGTAAAGCGCACGAAACGGTGGAGAGGAGGAGGAGACGATATCGTCTAGGGCGAATGCTGATAGCAGATAGTCCGGTTTGTTACATCTTCTCTTCACACATTTTCAAACATTGATTTCTTTTGCACTCATTTACTTGATGGAAGGATGGCCCGTAGTGAAGGCGCTTCGGTTCGCTGCGCTGGCGTCCTGACCTGCGCAGGCCAGCCAGTGGGCTTCCTGGAGTGTCTGGAGAAGTGGTGGCGCTATAATCTTCTTCTGGCTGAGCTGGTTGCACCTGGTGACACCCCAGTGGGTTGTCCGGCGTGATGTTGCCGCGGTGTCCATCACTGAACTTCGTCGGGGGCCTCGCGTTGGGGTTCAGATTACCCTCGGGGCTGACCTTGTCGTTGAAGTTTTCGTATGTTCGCAGCAAGTGTTGTCGGTTCCGTCTCAGGAGCCCATGGTCTTCCGTTCTTACCACGTATGATCGTGGTGCAGTCTCTCGTACCACTTTCGCTCAGCGTGACCAGCTTCCATGTTTGATCCGGACCACATTTCCGGCTTCCAAGGGTGGTAGTGGCCTGCCTCGGGAAGACTGTCGCTGTTTCCATACGGGTATGCCTCCGTCGACGTTGTATTCTGGAAGAGTGGCGTGCAGGCGACGACCTTGCAGTAGTTCTCCGGGTGAGTGACCGCTGTCAAGGGGAGAAGATCGATAAGCCAACAGACCAAGCCATACATCACCCCGGGACTCGTGGGTTTTTTTTAGAATACGCTTCACGATATGTACCCCCTTTTCAGCTAAGCCATTTGATCGTGGGAACTCTGGACTTGAGGTGTAGGTCACTGGGCGCCAGTCATCCCCGTGTCTTTGCAATAAGGCAGCGCCAATACCTGTTCCTGAGGCGTCCACAGTTATCTTAGTGTTTCGTTTCTCATCAAAAAGAGCCAGCAATGGAGGATTAGCAAGCGCTGCGCAGATCTGGTCCCATTCGCGCTCATGGGCTGTTGTCCACTCAAACACCGATGCTTCTTTCACCAGGCTACGCAGCAACGCCGTTTGATCGCTCAAAGCTGGCAGGTATTTCCGAAAGTAGTTCACAACCCCGAGTAATCTGCGCACACCCTGTTTATCTTTTGGGGCTGGCATGGCACGGACGCTTTCGATTAAATCAGGCTCAGGACGAATTCAGTCTCTTCCGATAACGTCGCCAAGGAATGCAACCTGCGTGGTGCCGAACACGCATTTAGCTGGATTAAATGTCAGCCTTTCCTCTTGCGCCCGCCTTAGTACTGCGATGACGCGTTCGTCGTGTTCTTCCTTTGAGTCGCCCCATATTAAAACGTCGTCTACGTAGACGCGCACTCCCGGCAGCCCTTCGAACATCTTTGTTAGAGTCTTCTGGAACACCTCGCTGGCTGAAGAAATTCCGAAAGGCAGACGCAAAAAACGGTACCGCCCAATGGTGGCTTAAAAGTGCATATTCGTGAAGTGGCCTCATCTAAAGGAATCTGATGAAAGCCGGCATTAGCGTCGAGCCGGGAGAAGTATTGTGCTCCTGCCAGCTCGCTCTCTATGTCCTCTCGTGAAGGGATAGGTTAGTGCTCCCGCTTAATGCTCCTGTTCACTGCTCTAGGGTCCATGCAAATGCGAAGGGTACCATCCTTCTTGTGCACAACTACCAGGGGGCTCACCTATTCAGTTGGTTCATCCACCTTGACGATGATTGAGGCATTTTCCATTCGTTGCAGTTCTTGTCGCAGGCGTCCTTTCAACGCTATGGGTACTCTGCGGGCAGGCTGCACGACTGGAACGGCATTCTCTCGTAGTACCATTTTGTAGGGTCCGCCTGACGCAGCCGGTGCCGCTGAAGAGGTCAGGAAATGCAAGCTGGAATTTCGTTTCTTGCATGCATAACAAGTTTTTCCATACGCCGGGCACCGCTCGGGGGCATGTACCTTGTTACAATTTCGACACCGAGTTCCATTCGCAAACTTCGTGCGGTGTGGGCGGCGTGTAACGTCAACGTGCAGGCTTTCATTTGACCATGCTGCGCTCTGAATGGCAGCAATCTCAGCAGCTTTGCAAATTTCTTCTGCTTTCTGCAAGTTTAAGTCTTTGTCGCTCAGCAACTTTTCTCGAAGTTTCGCATTATTTGTCCCAAACACCACTTGATCCCTGATCATGGACTCTTCAAGAGTACTGAAGTTGCACAGCTTTGCTTGCTTTTTTAAGTCCCGTAGAAACCGCTCAAAGGGCTCGGCCTCTTCCTGCTTTCGCAGTCGAAAAATGTGCCTTTCGTAGACTTCATTACCTTGGTCGACACAATATTCTTCAAATTTCCGCACCAACGTGTCATAATCTTCTCTGCTCTCACCTACCGCAAACGAGAAGTTGTTGTAGACCTCGAGCGCCTCGTCCCCCGCGGTGCTCAGAAGAATCGCTGCTTTTACGGCCGATGGGCGGGGCTTCTCCGGTTCCGTAGCGGTGATGAACAGCTGCAGCTTCTGCTTGAATACCAGCCAGTGTTTCCTGATGTTGCCGGACAGTTGCAGCGGTTCCGGGGGCTTGACGAGGGTCAATTTCGAACGTCAGTACCCCACTTCTGACACTATGTAACGTTTAGCTCAGAGACAAGACGACGATGAACGCTTGGCTGGCCTCGCCATGACGAAAGACCCCTGGCCGTTTATTTGCTGGGCTTAAGTAACCGCGCTCACAGCGGGGAAGGGGGAAAGAAAGAAAAGGAAGGAACGTAAAGCGCACGAAACGGTGGAGAGGAGGAGGAGACGATATCGCCTAGGGCGAATGCTGATAGCAGATAGTCCGGTCTGTTACAAAGACTTTTTCAGAAAATTGATGATTTTATGTGTCATGGGGTCTGAAATGTTTGATCTGCTGAAAGCCGTAGACAATACATCACGTTTTCTTGCATTGTTGGAAAGGGGTCTACTTCTGGGATGTTCTTAAGAGAACTCTAAAAAAGGAACTTCTCTTACATTCCTTGGGTATCACGTTATAACAGTAGAAAAAGAGAATGAACTGCCTTTTGATCCTATAATACTGTTTGGCCTCAAATGTCTATGGCGGGCTAGAATGGCCAGCTACTTCTGCGCGGAATCACGACGAAATACGAACACTAAGCAGAAGCATAATGCAAGCTGGAGCAAATCTAAATGTGCATGGTTTCTTACGCGAAAGTGACTGGCCATAACTACAAAATGACCACAAAAAGGCTTCGCTACGTCGTCGACCACAAGGCGAAACAACCGGCGCATAAATTTTGTTTCACCGAAAGCCATGCCTGCTGCAGTAAATAAAGTTAGTCCATGTGTATCTTTCGCCCAATGCAGTAACCGCTGTAAAAAAGCGCGAGACAGACGTGTGATTTTCCGTGCAATGCGGCGTGTGGTGTCGCATGCTGCGGCGTGCCGCAAGCTACGTTTCGGGACACACGGGGACGAAGGAACTATCAGCGGCAGGCTCCACTCCCATGCGGTGCCTCAGCATGCGCGGCCGCACGACTTTCATCCTCACGATGAAGAAGAAAACAAACAACATTGCACGGTTCCGCTTCGTTTCATAAAAATAATGAATGAAATTGCCTTCGTGAACGACAAGCACATCGCAACAGCGGTAACAGCTGATTATTCGCGACTCCGACAGGTAGCCCTAGCATGGCGGGCGCCAGCCCTGGCCTAAGGCGTTCACACGCGAGCTCGTCATCGAGTGCTTGTTTTATTGCGATAGCAATTATATGGACACTCGCAGCTAAATTTCGCCGCCGGCGTCGACGAGGGCATCGACGTCACAGAAAGACTCCGGTGCGGAATCGAACATGGAACCTCCTCGTCGTGAATGCGACGCGTTGGCCACTGAGCTACCGAGAGGTACCAGGTACCTCCTTCAGGCTTAAACGGCAAGCTATTTATATCTACAATTTACCGGTTGGCGGGCATCTTGAAGGGGGAGGGGACGAGATATCCTGTTTTTACCATTATCAGCAAGATAGCGCAATGAGCGTGCGGCGGCTCTAATCTCTCACGCGTACTTTAACCAATTGAGAGGAGGATAGCGGATGATCCTTCGCACGCCCTTATCTCCCGGTGGATGATCATACGTCTTGGCTTGTGTTTGGCTTGCATTCGAACGATTCTGTTATGGTTACGGGGCACACAAAGGTCTCTGCAATCATTGCACAACATCCATTTGCGAAATGGGCACGCGTTTTCGACACAGCGAAGTTACAACTGAGATGCTTATTCATCCTTACTTCATCCTTACTTGTGAGTACGTTTCGTGCGTCATTTGTGCGTGAGGAACCCGGCGCACGTTTTGATCTGCTTGCCATTCTGTGCGTGACTTCTCAACTTCTTGCTATCACGTTCATTACTTCGCCTTTGCGGCAAAGTTGTGACTATTTTTACAACACTATTAAGCTTTGCACTCGTATGCAATGCGTTAGCATACGCCATTACTTTTTCGCTGTCATCGATGTGAAGAGCAAAGGGTGGAAGCGGAGTGAGCCGGAGCACAGATGTTGATTGATTGATTTGTGGGGTTTAACGTCCCAAAACCACCATATGATTATGAGAGACGCCGTAGTGGAGGGCTCCGGAAATTTTGACCACCTGGGGTTCTTTAACGTGCACCCAAATCTGAGTACACGGGCCTACAACATTTCCACCTCCATCGGAAATGCAGCCGCCGCAGCCGGGAATCGAACCCGCGACCTGCGGGTCAGCAGCCGAGTACCTTAGCCACTAGACCACCGCGGCGGGGCCACAGATGTTGGTGTAGCCGTATTTACCTGTGAAAGGACCTCGCATCGCTGCTCACGATCTCGCTATCATTGTCTTGCACAAATGGCACTCTTTAAACGTCACTTTATCCAATCTGGAATAATTTCGCGTCACAAGGAAAATGTGCGTGACGTTTGTCATGCCGCCGCAAGCTACGACGTCAACAAATTCAGGCTCGCGCCACCCCATCGACTAGCCTTAATTGGCCTGGGCCACGGCTGATGGGAGCAACGAGAGAGAGATGGCGCCACCGGCGGCGGGACGCCATTCGTCCGCCTCGTGTTGTGATTGGCTGTGGCCATGCGGCGGTGCGAGGCGGCGGCGAAAATATCTGGCCAGATTGATGCTCTGGCAGACCGGCAGACCGGCTACGTGGCCATGCGATGCAGTGATACGTCATGAAATGTCACGAAGCGTCACCACTCTGGCTGCCGCATCGTCGCACCGCGCGCTGCATCACGCAGAAAATCGCACCGTCTTTCTCCGCAAAGGCGAGCACCGATACTAGGCAGCCGGAAGGAACCGCGGCCGTCGGTGCGCTGTGAGTACGAGCACAGTGAAAACCCCCCGGTTACACTTTCATACGTTCCGAGTCAGCGAGCAACTAGCCATGATGCTAGAAAGGAGGGTGGGTGCAAACCCCCATTGGAAATCGGGCGACTTTTGCCGCGACCGGAACACCGGCTGCCATAACAAAGATCTCCTGGTGTAGTCTAGGAGGTTCCATGCACTGAGTTTCACACCTGTCACATCACTGAGGAACAAAAAATTTTCCGGAAACGACACGAAAACATCGAAACAACGTGCGTAGCTTCAGCGCTGCAGAAAAAACGCTCTCACAGAACAGAGCAAAAGACGGTCCATCGCATCGACGGTCGACTCCACCTGGTCATCGACACGAAAAGTAGCTGCGCAAAAAGGTGGGTATTAGAGTCCTGGCATATCCAAACTACCCCTGGCAACATGAACAGCTGAACTGGGGCCTTACCTAGTGTACACGTGCACGGTATAGGGAAGCAGTAGCAAAAACAATACAGCAACACCAACGGCGGGAAGAACGAAAATGGACAGGGAACACTACCACGGAAAGTCACTATAGCTTCGCAGCCAGCCTAACTGTCATTCCTGAAAAAGGAACCGAATCAGTCCCAAAACGTCGGGTCAATTTTTAAGTTTTATTTTAACATTAGAAACTTTTCGCTAAAAGTTGCTGAAGTACCTATTTTATTGGCATGAATGTTTTCCAGCCAGACACATATTTGTCTGATATGTTCACCTATAAATTGAAAAAAGGGAGAATGCATGGCTACACATAATCCATATTATTGCATGAAGAGTAGGGAACATAAGCCACGTGGCAAAAAACATCTATAACACAAATGGTACACAGCGATGCCTTGGATGACATGCAGAAAAATATCACTCATAAACACGAAACTCGTGTAAATATTGCAGTGACAAATTGACATATTCAGAAAAGCACTCAAGAATTATACAAGTGAAAAAAAGCAGAAATAAACACCAACTCAACTATGGGTGTCATTATTCTAGTTATCAAATAAGATGAAAATGCGTTAAAGTTCTTGCTGCTGATATACACAGGGGCAATCTATTCTATTCTCTAATTGACTGGGGAAAATACTTCAAGCAGATGGTATTGAAAAGGTATTCCTGTGATACCATTGGATGTTTTCGGCATGAGTATCTGGTGTCGGAAAAAAGGTATGGGTCTAGAGCGGTCGATGTTAAGCTGCGTATAAATAATTTGTAAGAGCTAGTTTAGGCGTGCAAGTTCAGTGTAATTTGGTGCTTTTAATAACCGAAGTTTTATGATTTGTTCACTGGCTCTTTAATTAGTTTATTTGTGCCGGGAACCAGGCCTAGTTAGCATATTTTGGTAATGGACAAATTAAGGTCTTGTAGAGTTTGTTTGAGGTGCAGTGGACCATTGTCAACTTTTAAGGAAAATTAACCTTTTTGAGGCTGAAGATGTAGCGTAGTTATGCGCCTCCCACCAAAGGTCACTGGTAATCACTAGTCCAAGATACTTACGCTGTTTAAGCGAAGTTAGCTGCGTGTCATCAATAACACCGACAAGGTATGACCTGTTTTTTACGTGATAATCTAAACAAGGCGGCATTTCACCAGTTAGGATCATCTGTCATTCTGTGCACCAATATTTGACACTAATACTAGGGCATTGCTTACGACATTATGATCTGAAGGAGCGTTAGTTTTTTCTTAAATGATGCAATCAACGGCGAAAAGCTTGATGTTCGTTTCGATGGAATAGGGCAAATTGTTAATTAAAATGAAGAATAGAATGGCAGCTGAGATGATGTCGTGTGGTACATCAGACGTAACTCCCGTTATTTCCAATATTTGCTGATTTATAGATGTGAACAACTCTTTGATTAGCTTGTGTAACGCTGTCCGCTGATGTCTCTGTTCCATTGTGCCTCACTGCACTCCCCATGCCGAAGGTGCCAGAGCGGTGCCAAGTAGGTCATGGTTTTCCTCGCAGTGCACGGTAACGACACTCTCTCTTTCGCCTGCCGCGTGCTTTGCGCCCGTCACATATCTCTTGCTTCACACTCTCCACCACTCGCAACATTCGAGCAACGTTCGAGCGCACATCGAGTGAACACTCGGCTCATTCATCTGGAATCAAGACGATGCCAGAAAGCTAAACTCCTTCACCCATAAAAACATGCTCCCAAGCGAATTGGCCTGACCGTGCCGTCACCGGCATTGCGAGGGTCAGAGCCGATCGCGTTCGCGCATGGCGACGTTGCGGCTGCAACACCGTCGGGGCGCGAGCCAGGTAAGCCGAGTGCAAGTGTCGGCAGTGAACGACTAACGACGCTGACGGAGTGCGAGTCAAGCACGCTGATCGCGTTCGAAAATGGAGACAGCCCGCGGGTAACACCGACGAGACGTGAGCCAAATAAGTCGAGTGCAAGCTTTGACTGCGAAAGGCAAACGCCGACGAATCCTAGACGTCGTCGCCAAAGTCTCGAACGCGTCGCACGCCCTCCACCGAATCACCCACCAAATCCCCGTGTGTAACGCTGCTGCTTCGTATACCATCAGGGTTCAATTTGGGAAGATGCCGTCATTTTTTATTGTGATGCAATATATGGACACTCTCGGTTAGATTTCCCGCCGGCATCAACGTAGACATCGGCGTCGATGACATGCACCGTATATGTATACGTATCTATTTATATGACAACAGAAGAAAGGGAAAAAAAGCCCAGAAAAAAAGCCTGCAGTGCGCGGAATTGAACGTGGGACTTCTGCGCCATGAATTCGAGACATTCAGTTCAGTTCAGTTTTTAAAGGCCCCCCTTTCTAGGAGGGGCATTACATAAGGAGTGGGGTTTTATTTAGGTTGACAATAAGCAGTTAAGTTTTTAGCATTGAAGATGGTTGATAATACGGTCTTGAAAGGCAGATGATGAGGCAATGTTGGCGATGTCCCGGGGGAGGCAGTTCCAGTTTGTGGCTGCTCGAAAAAAGAACGAGGCAGAAAGAGCAGTGGTGCTCGATGATGTGCGGGAAACCTGAGATAGCTGACTGGTTCGATGAGATATATGTGCTGCAGCTGCTCTATAATGTAGCTGATTGAGGGAAGAATAAAATACTTTGTAATAAAGCACGAGAGTTGCAGTGCGGTGGCGCTAAAAACGGGTGGCAGTCCAGATTTCGCTTTCAAAAATGAAATACTGATATCGTATGAGTAAGATGAGTGAATGAATCTGGCAGCACGGTTTTGTACCGCTTCTAATGCTTTAAATAAATACGCTTGATGTGGGCTCCATATGGCAGATGCGTATTGTAATTTCGATCTGATTAAAGATTTCTACGCAAGTAACTTTACATGTAGGGGGACTAGGCGGAAATGGCGTTTGAGAAAACGAAGTGCTTTATTAGATGCTGAAACTACATTAGCGATGTGATTACGCCATGATAAATCATAAGAAAAGGTTCTTCCAAGATGTTTATAAGATGGTACTGATTCAATTGCGGTGTTAACGATAGAATACTGGACGCGATATGAGCTGTGGCGACGGGAAAAAACAAGTTCGCATTTAGAAGGATTAAGGGTCATTAACCATGTGTTACACCAATTAAGCATGCTGTTAAGATTGGTTTGGAGATACAGGTGATCATGCTGGTTACTGATAGTGTGATAAATGGCACAGTCGTCCGCGAACATGCGAATGCTGCAGGATACATGATCAGGCAAGTCGTTAATATATATTAGGAATAGAAGGGAACCAAGGACAGATCCTTAGGGAACGCCTGATGTGACTGGGAGAGAGTTAGATAGGTGACCATCAACAAAGACTGACTGAGAACGGTCAGTGAGAAACTGTTCAATCCAACAAAGAATGTTAGGGTCTAGGTGTAGGTGTGAAAGTTTTAGCAAAAGGCGGCGGTGAGGAACTTTATCGAAAGCTTTTGCATAGTCTAGAAAAATTACATCAGTCTGCATGTTACGGTCTAGGTTAGTGTGCAAGTCGTGAAGAAAGAGCGCTAATTGTGTTTCGCAAGAGAGACCTTTGAAAAATCCGTGTTGTGATCGATGAAAAAAACATGAGTCCAAGAAACTTGCGATTTGAGAGTAAAAAAGGTGTTCGATGATTTTACAGGGTACACTAGTTAATGAAATGGGGCGGTAGTTCAAGAGTGAGTCTCTGTTACCTGATTTGTACACTGGAACGACCTTCCCCGTTTTCCAGTCATCTGGAATGATTCTGAGGCGAGTGACTGTGAAAAAATCAAAGATAAATAGGCGGCACAAATTGATTTATCATTCTTGATTGATTGATTTGTGGGGTTTAACGTCCCCAAACCACCATTTGATTATGAGAGACGCCGTAGTGGAGGACTCCGGAAATTTTGACCACCTGGGGTTGTTTAACGTGCACCCAAATCTGAGTACACGGGCCTACACATTTCCGCCTCCATCGGAAATGCAGCCGCCACAGCCGGGAATTGAACCCGCGACCTGCGGGTCAGCAGCCGAGTACCTTAGCCACTAGACCACCGCGGCGGGGCGATTTAGCATTCTTCAGTAGCTTAGAATTAATTGAGTCTATACCGGCTGATGATGAAAGCTTCATGTTATCGATTACGGACGCAATGCCTTCTTCAAAAAACGAGATATTTGGCATGAATGCTTCGATGTTAACTGATGGTGACTGTGAAGGTGCGTCAAGTTCTTGAGTAAATGGTATCTGTTGAAATGGATATCTTACAAAGCCTGCAAAAAGGGCAGACTGAAATCCTAAATAAGCTACATTCTATTGAAATCCCGGATCGCGAAGCATGAGGGAATGATAGCGACATAAAGGACAGCCTTGGAGCAACTAAGAAGCAAGTCGAAGACTTAGGCAAAATAGTT
>WOVY01007165.1:0-53757 GCA_013436015.1 Rhipicephalus annulatus
AAAACAAAAGTAATGTTCGACAACCTCGGAAAAGAGCAGTGCTCAGAGATAAATAATAGTGCATTTTGGTTGTAAAAGACTATGTCTACTTAGGACAGGTAATAACCAAAGAGCCGAACCACGAGACTGAAGTAACTAAAAGAATAGAATGGCTTGGAGCACATCGGGCAAGTGCTCTTAAATTATGAAATTATGACAGGTAGATTGTCGCTATCTCTCAAGAGGAAGGTTTATAACACCTGCATCTTGCCGGTACATAGCTACGGAGGCAAAAACCTGGAGACTAACAAAGAGGGTTCAGCTTAATTGAGGACGACGCAGCAAGGCAATGGAAAGGAAAATGGTAGGTGTAACTTGAAGAGACCAGAAGAGAGCAGAATGAACAAGGAAACAAAGCGGGGGTTGAGGATATCATAATTGCAATTAAGAAGAGGAAATGGACATGGGCCGGGCAGGTAGCGCGTTGGCAGGATCACCGCTGGTCATTAAGGGTAATTGACCGGACTCCCAGAGAAGGCAAGCGTGTTAGAAGGAGACAGAAAGTTAGGTGGGCAGATCAGATTAAGACGTTTGCGGGTATAAAGTGGCAGCAGAAAGCACAGGATCGAGTTTGACTGGCGGAACAAGGAAGAGGCCTTTGTCCTGCAGTGGGACGCAGTCCGGCTGATGATGTCTTTCTCTAAGTCGAGTATCATTGCTTATCAAGGATTTCCAGACAAGTCTACTTAAGTTACATTTAAAAGCTTGCTATTCCAAATAATTTTATCCCACTAAGCCTAAACTCTTATATTTAGTTGCACATAAAAAATTCCTGAAATAGGATATTTGCAGCGGTTTGTTACGGCTTCTGTCAGGACGATGAAAATGTGTTTGGATGTCAGACATCGGCAGGGGCTCCTATTACTCACGCACAGCTTTGCCAATCAACTTTTGGATAATGCCTAGGCTGTGAATAAACCTGCCCTAATTTACACAATTTATTGTCAAGCATGGTACGGACATGACTGGCTTTGGCGTTTGGCGTCTTTGTTGCCACTGCCGTCTCTAGACCATGCCCAAGCAACTAATGTTTTCCTTTTGAGTGCTGTGAAAAAAACACAGTAGTAATGAATAGAAAGAGAGCCCTTTTTGCAGAATTTGTAGACCTTTATTTTTTCACTAAACTGCTAGCATTGTATAGATTCAGTTAGGTACTTTTTTTCACTAGCCACGTTGAAGATATAGGTGACATGTGCGCTTCACCCGCAAGCCAATAAAGAGTAAGCCGATGAATCCCTTCAAAAATGTGTGACCTTTTACTGTTAAGAAACAAATATATGACTCACCCAACACCCCTGTGACACCTCTTCTTTCTGCATCATTTTGCTTTATTAAAGAAAAATAGGGCAGCAGAGCGAGAACAGAAAAAAAGGGAAAACGAAAGAAAACAAAATATGATGAAGAAAATGAAAAAAAAAGTTTGAGACAAAAAAGAGAAATACTTGAAAAAAAGGAAAAATGGAGAACAAAAAGAGAAAAAACTCGAGGAAAGATTGTGGAATCTATATACATTGCACTCACGAAGGGTAAAATGCTAACAACTATCAAGAACCGTCTGTCCACAATTCAAAATTTTTTTCGTGAGAATTAAAATTATGCAATGAGAGTCTTGAGGTAGAGAAAACGGTTATTTAACCCCTAATATTTATGCAACTCTAAGTTCTGTCACATTTTAAATTCACTAAATATTGTTATGTATCAAAAATTAAACAAAGGCCCAAGAATCATTTATACTCTATGTAGCAATACCGCATCTGCTTCTAGAATTATCTAATAAAGGCAAATTGCAAACCAACTTGACACTAATTGGACTTGAGGAAAGGGCAGTAATCAAAATTATTTAGTTTTACAGAGCAATCAGTTAATAGTAGAAGTTTAGATCAACGGGACACTGCTACTCTACCAACCGAAAAAAGCAAGATTTCCAAGACAAGCCCCATTAGGCTGCGCATCGCGAAATTTGTCACTAAAAAAATTGCCCGCAGCTTCCCTCGGGGGAACACTGAGGAGGATGCGGAAGCGGTTCCGCCAACAGTTTGGCCGGCGCTGGTTGAAGGGACGTCGATCATTCTGTTTGTGGATTCGTTGGCATTCATTCACGGCGACTTCGGACGTCGACGCGCCGTACAAACCAACGGACGAGCGGCAACTGAGCGAGCGAGCGCCGACCTTGAGTATATATACAGCGCGACGGCGCATGCTCTGTCAGCTGTCGAATGTTCTCGAAGGAGAAGCGCGCGCGCGGCACAGATGGCGACGGCGCGACGGCGCATGCGCTGTCAGCTGTCGAATGTTCTCGAAGGAGAAGCGCGCGCGGCCACAGATGGTGGGCGACGGCGCGACGGCGCATGCGCGCGCGTCAGCTGTCGAATGTTCGAGAAGCGGTGCGGACGGCGCGGTCGGCGCACTACAAGGCGCGAGTATAAGATGCTTCCGCATCTAAAATAACTTGGTCGAACATATTAGGAGCATGATCAACACTGTACACCAAACTAAAAGCTTTTTTTTGGTCCTATTCAACACAGGGAGGAGTTCGGTTCTCCTACTTATTCTCCCCCCTTAAATTTTCACTCGGCTCTGCCGTGCTCTTTTTTTGTAATCGGCATTGACTGTTATATGTTTATTGTGCGGGCTGAAGAATCGCCTCTAGCTATAGTGCGCTGAGCATAAAACAAAGTGGTACAGTTGGGTCACGCTGCAGCACCCTCCTCATTTTCCACGGGAGCGCCTGAATGATTTAGCCAGTGTTGCGGCTGGTCTTTGCAGGCACTGAAAATCCTGGATGATGATGCCGAGGCTGTTAGTAGGTTAAATAACAGAGGATTCATTTATACTCTGTACATGGTGGCCTTTCTGAATTAGTTGGCTCAATATAAAGAGAAAGTTTACTCAGATCCCTGGATCAGGGTGCAGATTGCTCTGTTCAATGACATGCCACAAACAACTTGCAAAGGTGACGCCCACACCCCCCAAGTAAGCCTACCTTACTGAGGCGAGGTTAGCGGAAACGCGGCACCAACGTGGCCCTTCCTTCTTGTGTGAGTGCCGCTAGTAAGCGCCGCACAGAGGACAATATGCATCAAAAGCGGCTGCCTCAACAAAGTTCCAAGTGGTCTGGCGAACTGTTCCCTCAATTAGCTAGAAGAGTTGTCGTCGGGGCTAATGCCACTGTATTGACATTTCGAGAAACACGTTACCACCGCGCAAATCATCGGGGTCACCTCGTAAATCAGCTTATGGCGTCGGACGGCACAGCGCCTACCTTTCCAGCTAGGAAGCTAGGACAATACATGGCGGACATGGGCCGGCAACCCTTCGGTGGGGCAGCAGTGTTCTTTTGCGAAGAACACTGATACCTCCTCGGCCTAGGTGCCAGTAGTAATGGCAGTGTGAATAACCGCAAGCGCCGCAGAGGGATCAGAGAGGGAACAAAAGCAGCGTCCCGAAAAACCGGATGCTTCTTGCTGCCAGAAAGACTTCTTCTGCTAACACTGTCATTGTCACTGATTGCACCAGAGCAGCCCATTGAGTGTTGTTTTGTAAAAAGTGAAATATCAGCGTCAAACTAAACCTAAACAGTGATAAGTCTTCGCGATGGTGTAATACGTGCCGTCCACTTACCATCGTGGACAGGCACGTATATATGCACAGAGCAGCCGAACATGATCCGTGCACCTGTCTTTGTGATTAGTGAATGGCACGTACTGTACCATCGCGAAGGCTTGCCTCACTTCGGGTTTCCTTTGACGTGAAGAGTAGATCAAGCAGTGTTTTTTTATAACTCCGGTTGGGCGATGGCGTCTTCCTCCTGTTTGACGTCTCGAAGATGGCGGCTGTCTCCAACGCAAAGTTTGAGGCTGTTGGCAACTGTGGGCACAGGTTAGCCAGATGAGGACAGAGGACGTTTGAGGACAACGAGAGAATTTTATATACACGAAGACGGACAAATGGATACACACAACATAAACTCACACATATATACACGCGTTCACGGTCCTACGCGAAAGGGAGTTAATGTTCTTGTTCGTCCACTCACATTGTACTCTTGGGGCGTGAACGTTGCGCTTGACCTTGATCTCTCTGGTAGTCATATGGCGGTGTGCCTTGTGCTTGCGGAGTTCGTACCGAGGCGGGGCCCAGTCTAGAAGATAACCGCCAGGGGCATCCCAGTACGGTGGTCAACGCCTGGGCTTGCCTGTACACCACCGAGAACAGCGTACCGCCGACTGCCGCGAATAGACCTGGGACAAGCGTCTCGCTCCGAGACCAGAACAGCAGCTGGCCGTGACAAACGTTGCTTCAGACCAACGTGGGGGTGAGGTGGCGATGCCCAGTCCAGGACGCACCTGAGGACTTCAACGCCGAGACGAGGCCCGGACACGGAGGGTCAGAACGAGGAGCCGGGGCGTGGCCCGAACTTGTCCTTGCGCTCTGCTCTCTGGGGTTAGCCGAGCTGTCCCCGTGGCTCGGGAGCTTTGCACGAGGAACGCGCACGAGCACGCCCATAGGCGAGCTTCATCATTTCACCGCTATTACCATCATGGTAACTCCACGCACCTGGAATGCTAAATTGGTCCCGCACACCGATCACAAATAAATCGACCCCGAACACCGATCTTCTACGTCCGAGCACGACGCACACTATCTGGGGCAATGTTTTTCACCACATCTTCCCCCCAGTTCAAGAAAGTTGCATGCACTGTGGCAGCTGGTGTTGAACTAGTTCACAGAGCATGCAGTATGGCGATGCCGAAGGATGTAGAGGTGGTGTCAGACAGACACTTTGGTTGCTGACATTCTTCCGGTTTAAAGTGCGTACCCGGGTCGAAGTTCCGACGCACACGTTGGAGACGGAGTTGCACCAATGTTGTAGACTGGAATGTCCAAGTGTCTCGCCGGCACCATAGGGCACTGTAATATACACTCAAAGATTTACCGGCATAAAAGTGCACTTTGACAGCGGTATTCTTTATCATCGCCCATCCACATCGACGGATGACAGTGAAAAAAATAAATGATAATAAAAAAGGCAAAAATACGTGATAGGATTGTGCCACACCTAAAAGAATCTGTACACTTTTCAAGTGTAACTCGACTTCATGTGCCTTGAAATAACATTTCAGCTCTTTGGTTGCCATAATAAAAGCGTACAGCTGGTTTCACTTAGCTGACAATTATGGTCGGTGACTGTGATTTTTCGTGGACCCAGGAACTCAGACGCGCAGAGCCGTGACCGTGAACACAGGAAATACATTATCAAGTAAGCCAGAGCACAACTGAAAGACATAGACAACTGACACAATACGCATAAACTGAACACATTCAACGATGATAATGTTTTGTCTCTGACGATGTACCAAGGCCATCCACACACGGAATGCACGGCACCGCACGATCGTGACCCGATGCCTAGGCCAACGACGACTCACTCATGCCATTGCGGTGAACACAGGCACCGGGCAACACAATGAATTCGTCGAGTCAAGCTTGGAAGCATCGACGCCCAGTAAGTCGGGCAAACGTTATGTCAGCGCGAGAAATTGGTTCCGCATGCAGATCGAAGTCCATTGTCGTGTCGCAGTTCAGTTCAGAATCGGTCAACCAGGTTTGTATTCTTTCGCCTTTTCTTCCATGTACTAGCGCAGAACCAGAGCTCTTTCTTCTTATGTGCTTCTGTGTACCGCGGTGGCTTTCCGATGTTTACGTAGATAGAAACAATGTTCGATCCAAACATCGGGGGCTGAGCGCCAGGCTACGTAGTCCAAAGCACGCCACATCTTTCGGTTGTCTCGAAGTTCATTTGCCTCCGCATGGTACGGAGTACCATGTTTTGGGCTCACAGCGTTCCTACCTCTGCTACTACTCTTGGAGTTCCGGCCCCTCTTGCTCGAATTATGGTCATCTTCTGGCTCAGTTTTAGGGTTTTTCAATGTCACTCGCTTTTCGTTGGCCTCCGAAGCAAGAGTCTCAGATGCGCCTGACGTGCTCTTTGTATGGCCGAGAGGTTTCAGCTGACCCCTGCAGAGGCCATGCTGCTCTATACTTCCTTCACCTTCAATGCCATCACATGCCTGCTTAACACATTCACTAGCAGACCGTTTTACCCAGAGCTACATCACCACGTTCTCCAACACACACTTTTTTGGGTGTACCTGACAGACTTGTGTCAACATCATGAATAACTATGTCATCCTTGCGAGGATTGACTTGGTCCTCTTCATTTACCTCATTAAGCACTGCCTTATTTGCAATCTCTCGGATTACCAAGATAGCTGTGCTGATCTCAGACAACAGCTTCTCCCCTTCCTGTCGCAAACGCATACGCTCATTGTCATTTTGGCACATGTACCGCAGTTCAAAATCAATTCTTTTATGTTCCTCTTTGAGGTCTTCTTGCAACATTCGCTCTAAGTCGGCGCAAGACCACCCGACCTCCTCTCCAATACAAAGCAGTCTTTGCACGTTAAGAGGCATCCTGTGCGCGACCGATTCTCGGCTGAAAAATGTTAAGTGCTGATCCTGGCAGACCCATGTCCGTTCCGATCGCGTGCAATTTTTTTTAATCCATCGGTTTGTCCCGCCCGTCTGGCTCTCGGCAAGAATGTAAGGCCGATCTATCCTGGCAGGCTCGCCAAAATTTGTGGGCCACTGTGGGCACAGGTTAGCCAGATGATGACAGAGGACGTTCGAGGACAACGAGAGACTTTTATATACACGAAGACGGACAAATCGATACACGCAACATAAACTCACACATTTATACACGCGTTCACGGTCCTACGCGAAAGGGAGTTAATGTTCTTGTTCGTCCACTCACATTGTACTCTTGGGGCGTGAACGTTGCGCTTGACCTTGATCTCTCTGGTAGTCATATGGCGGTGTGCCTTGTGCTTGCGGAGTTCGTACCGAGGCGGGGCCCAGTCTAGAAGATAACCGCCAGGGGCATCCCAGTACGGTGGTCAACGCCTGGGCTTGCCTGTACACCACCGAGAACAGCGTACCGCCGACTGCCGCCAATAGACCTGGGACAGCGTCTCGCTCCGAGACCAGAACAGCAGCTGGCCGTGACAAACGTTGCTTCAGACCAACGTGGGGGTGAGGTGGGCGATGCCCAGTCCAGGACGCACCTGAGGACTTCAACGCCGAGACGAGGCCCGGACACGGAGGGTCAGAACGAGGAGCCGGGGCGTGGCCCGAACTTGTCCTTGCACTCTGCTCTCTGGGGTTAGCTGAGCTGTCCCCGTGGCTCGGGAGCTGTTCACGAGGCACGCGCACGAGCACGCCCATAGGCGACCTTCATAATTTCACCGCTATCACCATCATGGTAACTCCACGCACTTTGAATGCTATGTAACGAGGGCAGTGGGCATGGAGCTCGCTCGGTGGGCATTGTGGTTACAGGAGTTCGATATCCGTGTTATCTACCGTTCTGGCCGAAAGCATTCCGACGCCGATGCCCTGTCACGTTCGCCATTGGCTTCAGAGCCTGTCGGCTCGCCAATCTCCACTAGTGCTGCCTTGGCCATGAGCATTTCGGACATGCCTTCCGAGCAACGCAAAGATGCTTGGATTTCTTCTCTTTTGGACTTTCTCTCAAACCAGACGCCCGCTCCAGTTCCCAGGACGCTTCGCCGTCAAGCAGGACACTTCGCTATTCGGGATAACCTGCTTTACCGCCGAAACTACAGCTCGATCGGCCGTAAGTGGTTGCTCGTCATCCCCCGACATCTGCGCTCTGACATCTGTGCCACGTTCCACGATGATCCGCAATGTGGCCACGCTGGTGTGTTAAAAACATACACCCGCTTGCAGCTGCGGTACTACTGGCGCGGTATGTACCGTTTCGTTCGCCGTTACGTAAGGTCTTGCCTTACGTGCCAGCGACGCAAAACGCCCACTCAACATGCCACAGGTCCCTTGCAGCCGTTGCCATGTCCAGCACGAGCTTTCGAACGTGTCGGAATCGACCTTTACGGTCCGCTTCCCTATACTTCGAGTAGCAACCGCTGGGTCATTGTCGCTATCGACCACCTAACGCGGTACGCTGAAACAGCTGCGTTACCTTCTGCTACCGCAAAAGACGTTGCGTGTTTTATACTGCAAAACCTAGTTTTAAGGCATGGAGCACCTCGGGAGTTACTAAGCGACCGTGGCCGCGTTTTTCTCTCCGATGCCATCAAAGCGTTGTTGAACGAGTGTCGCATCATACAGCGCACTACCACAGCCTATCACCCGCAAACTAATGGGATGACAGAGCGTTTTAATCGTACACTTGGGGATATGCTGGCCAAGTACGCTTCATCCGACCAGTCAAATTGGGATAGCATACTCCCTTTTGTGACATATGCTTACAACACTGCAACGCAAAGCACGACTGGATTTTCGCCTTTCTTCCTTCTTTATGGACGCGAGCCATCATCAACAATGGATACCATTCTTCCTTATCGACCGGACCCTTCAGAGATGACTACCGTTTCTCGAGCAGCAGCACACGCTGAAGAATGTCGGAAGCTTGCTCGTGCGTTCACGTCACATGACCAGACGCGCCAAAAACATCGCCACGACGCGTCAACCACGCATATGAGCTTTGCTCCGAACTCACTGGTGTGGTTATGGATTCCTTCCACTCCTCCAGGACTCTCCCACAAGCTTTCGTCCAGGTACCATGGCCCTTATCGAGTTGTAGGCCAAACATCCCCTGTTAACTACCTTGTCGAGCCGCTGGATGCATCTCCGGACAAGCGCCGTCGCGGAAAAGAAATCGTACACATCTCTCGGCTCAAGCCATACCATGACCCTTCTGTGTACACCTGTCCTTAGGTCGCCAGGACGGCTCCCTCATCGACCGGGGGTGATTGTAACGAGGGCAGTGGGCATGGAGCTCGAGTATAGAAAAGGAAGAAGACTTGCTGTGATCGCAGGCTTGCGTTCAGTTAGCCCTTGCGCTGAATAAAGCTCTCCTACGCCGAGTGAACTCCTGCTTGTTCAACAACCCGTTTCAGCTAAATTGGTCCCGCACACCGATCACAAATAATTCGACCCCGAACACCGATCTTCTACGTCAGAGCACGACGCACACTCTCCGGGGCAATGTTTTTCACCACGGAGGCCCTCGTTGCTTCGCTGAAAAAAATCGTTGCGGTCTCTACAAAAACTCGTATGAAATTAGTGGCACCGTCGACAGGATTGCCGCTTTCCCAATGACCACTGAATGAGGCCTTCAATCAAGGTAACCTCATAGCGATACAATCACACGGTGGCAAGCTCTGTATATGCAGCAACGGAACCGCAAATTCACCTACAGCGCATCACGAAAGCTGAGAGCAACCAGGAAGCATCAGGTGAGTCAACAGCAGGTACCCGCACCAGGATTGCCCAAGAGATTTTTTTGGCGAACAACCAAGCAGTGAGCACCAACCCGAAACCGACCAGCTATTCATCCATCAAAACAAATGCCCAGCACCGAGAGAATGTGTGCAGCAAGCCGGGAACGGTCGCGATATTACCTACAGCAAAGTGTGCAGGTGAGCTTTCGCTCTTACATTCCTGATGAACTCTATATGGTTTGGAGTAGCATGTTCATTTGCTTAATAGATTCGGGTATTTATATATTGACAACTGGCGCAAAAGCAACGAAATGAAGCACAGCCTTAAACTTGTTTGTGAGAAGCGCTTTATTGGGGAGTATAAATGGGAGTTCGCCCAGCTTCCATGGGACACCATGATTTTCTCACCGAGTTCGTTTCATACTCCTCTACATCACTTAAATGCGAAGAACACCAGTTTCTTCACACTCCAAAAGGCGTTGTGCTATACGAGCTCGATGAGCTCAAGCTCTTTGCGACAAAGTACCACAGGTGGCTTATCACGGCTACTTCCAGCTTTCATTGGTTGATAACAACTTTATTGGTATTGCGGCAGACCTTTCGCCATTCGGGGCTTAGGTCGCCCGCGTTGGAACGTCAACGCTTTGCCTCACCGCTGCCTCGCGGGCCATTACGGGCGACTCAGAGCTGGTGCCGAGGCTGGGCGTACGGAAGGCGGTGGCCCACTGCGGCGGAAGGGCTCCAAATTTAGCACCCTGTGAGTTTTCAGTACAATTCCAGAGCATGTGCGGTAGAGTGGTGACCTTAATACAGTAGATATTGCATATATTTGTTGGATATGTATTTGGGAAAACCTAAACATTGATATTTATGATATTTATAACATTGATGATAATAAACATTGATTTATGATATGATTTATGAATTTATGATATTAAACATTGATATTTATAAACGTGTGTGGCTGCAGCTGTTGTGCGCGTCCTGTTAGCTTCTCACTGGGCATAGGAAAAGTTAGACGGGTTTGGTAGAAGGCCTTGGTAATTTAATAGTAAGTAGCCAAACGGTCTTTGTGCATCTCCTTAGATAATGGTTGCTGGCGCGGTTTGCGAATTTTACGCGCCTTGGCATGTGCCTTCTGTTTTAGGTTGCGGTATATCTGTGATACCTCTCCCCAGTGAACCAAGAATGACAGGATTCGTTCTAGTTTGAAGCTCTACTTCCTGCTCTACGTTGCTCTTACGCGTGACTTGGGCCGTTTGTTGTATGATATATCCTTTGGCGAAGTTTCTCACTCCTTCATTCGACTCGCAGAGGACAGTAGTGGATGTCGGATTCATGAGCGTGAGTGCCACTGCCATTTCCTCCGCTTCCTGAGCTTTCTCAGATCGCATACTTGCTGATATTTTCGTTTGGCTATTTACAATCGACGACGATGGTTGGGAATCGCGGGTAGTCTGCCTATTGGGCGGCATCAATGAGCTACGTGTTCATTTCGTCTGCGTAAGTGCGCAGAAGTGCTCTTGCCCTGGCCACACTTCTGCCCCAGCTGTGTACCGGGTAAACATTTCGTAGAATTGGGTGAACACTTTGCGTTTGTATTATCGCGTCTGGGACATTGACGTTCTGACTTTATTTGGCGTCGTAATGGACGCCGAGACTTTACAATTTCTGACGTCCCATTGTCGTAGTGATAATCTTTACAGTGAGGAAGTACACGGCACCTCGGCGATTTCACTGAGCGTGCTGTGAACTCCAGCTTCATGCAACAGGTGCATGCTGGTGGACTTGGGTAGATCCGGTGTCATCCTGTACAATCTGCGGAGGATATTGATAATGGCTTTTTCTGTTTTGCACCAGTTGTGGAATGCTGCGACGTACGCAATGTGACACAAGACGAAAGATTGTATAGGTCGAATGAAACTCTTAATCTCATTCCGGCTTTTCTGCTAGTGACCATCTTGAGAACTGGCATGACGTTTCTCGACTTGTGCTTTATTTAGTTATCATTTCGCCGTTACCCTGTTTGCCTCTATTATCATGCCGAAGACTTTTGTTCTCTTTACCGTTGGGATCTTTGCTCCTTTAATCGTGCGTAGCCTGATTTCGTTGTATTCTCGTCTGGTCCTCACAGCCATACTCGAAGCTGAAGCTGAAAGTTTTCCAAACTATTGTATAAGATTAAACTTTTCTGTAGACCTCTACCGCACGTCCACTTCCAGACACCAGCACTTCCAGAGGGCTTGTTGAACTTTAGGGCCTGGACTGGATACAGAAAGCAATGAACAAAGACAAGATGAAATGCGCAAAACTTCACGAGCGTGAAGGCGGGCTAAAGGCCGCAAAGTTTGTGCATTTACTTCAGACTTTAGACGAAGCTGCGTGGACAGGTATTGCATACAGCAAATCTTCAGCCGCAAACAATATAGAGCCGTTTGGTTAAAAAAGTTGGGAAGCGGAGAAAATAAAAGTCTTTTTAGTCAGAGAAACTCACGAAGATACATCGAGGGTAAGCCTACTACAAAATGCATGAAGCAGTTCATCTCGAAAAGATTTCCAGCTGCGGTAACTGGTAGCATCATGAAGGGTGTTGCCCGCACAAATGTGAGCGCACAGATGACTCCGAAACCAGTACTAAAGTGCTTTCGGCGCTCCAGACTGTTCACATGAACTGCGGCGAGAAAGTGGTGAATGCGTGCAGACACGGGTGAAGATATTAGTGTTGCAAAAGAGCAGCATTCCAGGAAACCTCAATAGGTCAAATGGCAAGATGGATCTAGTAGGCCTATCATCCTTTGGTGAGATTGTAAAAGTGAAAATCACCGTCATTCCTCAACCCAAATTATCGATAATGCGAAGCGTGTTACATTCGCACTCACTAGCGGATTGACCGGCCTTTCAGAATAGAATATAATAAAATAGTTTATTTGGGACATAGTTGCACAGAACATGAAATGTCTCCACGAGGCAAGACAAAAGGAGATGCGTACGCCTCCTGACGAGGCCTTCGCCCCGTACTCACGCGTAGAGCAGCCAGGAACAAAACCAGAGAAAGTAAGTACAATGCTCCGGAAAAACAAATACAAAGAAACCGGAAAAAAATTAGGTACAGTGCTCACTGCCAAGCTTAAATAAACAAAAATGGACAGTAAAAACACGTTACGACATACATTATTTTTACATTGCTAGGGTATAACAATGATGCAAAGTTATACAAATAAACAAAACCTCTAAGTTTCACGTTCAATGCAAAACAGTTGCCATGTTTCAAGGAGGCAGCAACAGTTGCATTACTTGTTTTTTAATACATGGCATACTTCAGTTTTAGTTGGCCGATTTGATTAGGACGGGTATGCATTCAACAATGAAATGATTTGTTAATATATGGCTTTAGTACTGTAATTTATCCTCGATTTTCATCCCGTAATGAAATAGTGCGAAGGTCATATGCCATTTCTTTATTTAGAGATTTGTTTGAGAACATAGAAGATCGTGTTTGATTTCGCGGACAATCATTGTTCCCGAAGAACAATGGTATATTCTTCAGATTCGTGGTACGTTCAGAGATTTACACAAATAGTCGGTTGATGGGGGAGGATAGGATGAAATTATTTTGAAGCTTCTTTTTTGAAAAGAAGAAGCACGTTGGGCATCAGTCTTGTTGAACGTACCCCAGACAAGGTGATAATATGGTAATTGGGAATGAGTAAAAGCGAACTATAATTCTTTTTTGACGCGCAACAGCAAGAAAGATTTTGGCCTGCATAACATACCAAGAGATTTTGTTAACTTAGCACAAAAAAGATTTATGTGCTGAGACCAGGTGAGGTGAAACCTAAAAACGACTCCTAAGAATCGGCAGGAGTTGACGGCGTTATTATAATGTGGTTGCTACTCAATTCTACGTTAAGAGGAAGTGGTTTATTTTTCAGGCGAAATATACGTACATTGTTTTCTCTACGTCCAGGTCTATTTTGTTCCCATTATGCCAGGTGTGAAGTTGAATTAGTCAGATATTTGCACTGATGACTTTTTTGAGCCTTAAAAAAAACGTTGGTGTTAGCAGCGTATATAGCAATGGCGAGAGTAAAAGGAATGCTAGCAATGTCCTTCATGTGTAAAAGAGAGAGTAAAGTGCCCAAAATAGGTTTTTCATGGACTCTGAAGTTTATGTTACCCAAGTCTGATTTCAATTTGTGAAGCTCTGTATATTGCATTTTGCATTTGAGGTAGCTCTCTAATATTGTAAGGGTCAGACCGTGGATAACATAAGTCCTTAGCTTTCGAAACCAGAATTGACGTTTGACTGAATCAAACGTTTTTGAAAAGTCAAAGAAAATTTCCAGTGTAAAATATCACTGTTCAAAATTGCTGAGTACTTTTTCTTTCAGCTGGAGTAAAGGAGATCCTATCGAAGTACCAGCATTGGTAGATAATCATTGAGGACGTAGTAATTAAAAGGCGGAGTAATGCCTTGAAAAATGTGCGAATGAGTAAGGCGGCCATTCATATTGTCGAGGGAATACGGCATCACTGGATAAAGTTTTCGGTAAAGTGTGCTACAGCCAGTTTTCCTGCATACTCGTTGCACCATTGACTTCGCTTTTACTCATAAGGCATGCTGACGTGATCATTTGGGCTTAAGGTAAAATAATGTAAGTGTTGAGTGGAAATTTGGCTGACCGTGCATAGTAAAGCGCACCATGTACCACTGCACTCCTTGCTTTAGCTGCATGTCATACCATGTGCGAGTAGGCTAACAACGCACCGATCATTCCATGGACACGACCACTCCAACACGTTAGTCTTGAACCCCGGCAGTAAAGCTTTTTTAACGCCAGAGGCAGCTGGCTTCAGTGCCAACTTTTCGATCCATACGACAGTGATGGCTTGAATCCGGTTGGTTGAACACGTAATTAGATCTCTTGAGCATAGTCCATATCCCAGAAACATCAGTCATTAAATGATTGAAAATCTGTACTCCAAAGGATGACTTGCAATAGGAATCAGGCCTCAGCGAATTCTATCAATATTACATGCCTAATTTTGCTTAGGTATCTCGAACGCTGGCAAAACTAACTAGTTGAAAACGGCACTGTGTATTTAGGTCTGAGGAAGCCGACGAGATATTCACAACTCATTGCATGCCCTGTGTGAGGCCCAGTCCATTGCCATGCCATACCTACAAACTCCGAACGTTCTCTCTATCGACGCATCTGCAGTCGCGGCAATTGCGTGCTTGACTGAAGTACAAATTTACGGTTTCGAGACACCAATCGCCTTCGGCACTCACCGGTTTAAGCCGGCGGAGATTCACTAGGCCTCAATAGAATGCAAGGTTTAGAGAGAAGCTACTTTGGACGTATAGGAGCTACTTTTGGATAACGTATAGGAGCTATTTAGAAAGGAGCTACTTTGAACGTATAGAAAAGAAAGCGCCAGAAGGCGCAGCTCGCAGCAAGAAATCACTGGGCACTCGACATAACAAAGGCTCCAAAAGGACAGCAGTTCAAGTATCTTACGTTTTAATATCACTGATAGTTCTAAAAAGCACTGAGGTTCAGGCCCACTTCGTGACTTTAATGAAACACTAATTGAAAAGTAGGCGCATTGGTTTATAACGCGAAAGCAAGCTCATGCCTCACATTTGAATTCACAACTTGCACACAGTACCAAACGCTTCGTTAGTGTACTAGAGTTGATCGCACAGGTTCCTCTAAGATATCCGTCTGCACATTTAGACCACAGCTGTGTAGTATACGTTAAAATCCGACAGTGGTTAAGTGTTTATCCTGACCAATGAGGTCCAATAAGCTTGTTACAAGTGATACCAAAGCCTCAGTTGGATCCCGCGATGTACTGATGAGTGTTTGCAAATTAACCCTCAAACTGAAATAAACTTGGTGTACCAGAGTACTATCTGCCCCAAGTTTCTTAATGATTCAGTCACGGTACAAGCATTGGTCTTCGGAAACCACATCTCTGAGGCAATGGAAAAAGATAGCTCAGCTTCTCAAACTTTGTTGCTTTCGATTCGTCGCTTCTCAAGAAAAACAAAACGGCAAGCCAGTAATCCAAAATATTTTGTATAGCTTCATAATAAGGTGTCAGACTCTGCCCAGGTGGCGTTTCAGAAACGCGATCACCAGCGCCCCCATCGACGCGCTGGCCAAAAATGGGTAGTGCAAAGAGAGCCGTCCACAAGTGAATGCGCATAAGCCCTCGTGTTTGGTTGGTCTTGAGGTGCGGTTTCTCGAAAATCAACAACTTGACAATCTTTTTCCGTCAATCGAACCTCGCTTCAGAAAAATAGGAAGCTGATCAAATGAAACTGTGGGTAAACGTAGAAGGTTTTTCAGTTACTTCAGTGCGCTGCAAAATAAGTGCATCGCATGACATTGAGTTCCAGGCGAGCACTTTGATGTTTGTTCTTTAACGCCTAAATGCGTTAAAGTTGGGCTTGCACAGGATGCCTATGCTATGAAGTACATACACGAGCAATCTATTTTACGATTAGTGGTACGAAGCTTGCATTATCCAGACAAAATGGCGGTGACAATTTTGGTCTTTGCAGTTGCATTCACTAACAATATCTCGCTTCCTGGGCGTTGAAATATTGCTAGAATATTCTGTTGACGGTTGTCTTCTATTTCTAGATACTGCGAACGGGAATACATCCGTGTCCAATTTTTCAGTGAACAACGAAAGGCACGACCGAGGCCTCTGAGATAGCTTCGGCAATCACGGAGACCAACGGCCAAAAAAAAACTTGATAGTGGTCACGATTATTTTGCGATTTACATGTCTGACGTACCCATCAAAGCCCAGCGCGCGTAATGCTGTGTGGTGGCTAACCCTCCAGATTATCGGTGGTCGCGGCATCTGCGTTGTTTGTCGCGCTCGTCACCTGTCTACTATTGCAGGGCGCGCACCGTGGTCAGAGGCTCTTTTAAGCCACATAATGAAAGGTACCACGGTTCTCCATGGCAACAATAAGTCGCATCATCATATCACCTACATTGTCACAATTTCTCGTGCACCCGGATGCGGAGTACACGAATCATTAGCTTTCTTAGCATGTTCGCGACGGCCCGTATCTAGCGCTCGCGCCATTCTGTTTCACGAAAGCGGCGAAAATCCGTAAATCTGAAGTCCTTAACGTCCATGCCAATTCACAACGCAGAAGGAGCGTCGGCTGGTGTCTTTTTTGTAGAGGTCGGAGCTGTTGCGCCTGCTCTTGTTTTCGCCATTGTTCTGGCTAGTGAACAAGCAAGAACTTTATGATAGTTCAGTGGCGCGTCCGACTATCGGAGACCAATTCGCGGCTCTTTTTCAGGTCAAGGCGCAATTACACCTAATTTTCAGCTCAATCATCGGTTCGTATGCTGTAGTTGCATTTCATTGCGCAGAAAAACAGTGGAATGGAGTCGAGCTTTGCACTACTCAAAACTGCGTCGACAAGTGGCACTGCGTGCGCGCAAAATTCTAGAGTCTGACGTCTATGAAAACCACCTCGATAAACATATGATTTTCAATGACTTGATGGCCATAATGACCGAGCACATAAGACCAAACTTACGCAGCAGCTTCCAGCAGGAAAGGGCACAACAAAGTCACGAACTACGCTAAACAAACACGTACGTTTTTTATTCCACCTTCCCAAACAGTGTTCGGTAGGTGGCACGGATCTTAAGAGTGAAGCGCCTTGAACTCCATGTTGGCGAGTTGCTTCTCCTTGTGAACCCTCGGTATGTAGAATGCTGAGTCAGAGCACAATACAGCTCTATCAACTAGGGTCTTTTCAGCCATATGAAGGGCAGTTTCTATCAACAAGCCACCTAATATTGCGTTACACTTCTCCAGTAAACGCATGTTGATCATGAATATTCTAATTCTGGAAAGCTCGACATCTCAAAATGTTGCAACAAATGTCATAGCGCGACGTCTAAGGAGTTAGGGTGGCTCGTCGATGGAGAAAACTATGGGCTCCTCTTTTCTCAGAGTTTATCGTCTCAAGGTCTGTGCCACTGACCTCATTTAAGTATTCCACTTACAGTTCTCAATACCTAATATTGTGCCTGCTGCCGGACAGCAGCTTCAAAAGAGGCTGCCCAAAGGTCTGCTATTTGATCCAATGCAATCACAACATGACATATTCATCAGAACAGCTTATTCCAGATGTCATTCGCATCTTTCTCTATTTGAGGAGGTGCGAGTGAGGCATTCTTTCAGTGAACTCGGCTGTGGCGAGCAGCCTGGGACATGAATCACGAGACGATGTGAACAAATAGAACGCAAACCATTCTAGTCTACTTATACGTGGGAATAGAAGTGAGCACACGCGAGAAAACTTCGTGAAACTGTGAGAAGGATACTGCATTCACTTTCAAGCAGCCCTTAATTCAAACCACCAAAACTCACCATGGTCTCACCTGTGTCTCTGTGCGCTTCGTCATATTGACAATTTTCACCGTTCCTTGCTGTGTGCAATGCGAATAGTCACAAAAATGACTAGCAAACAACGACCCCTCCACAAGAAACCAATCCTTCGAAATCGCTGTAGTCTCTTACGAAGTTGCCCAAAAGCTTTCGTATTCCGCCCATTTTGCTTCCGACAAACTTTTGTTGAGGCACCTCGAAAATTCGTCATGTGAGCATGTGCCTTCGTCTTTCTGAGCAATGTGCATGCTTCATCACTCGTAGCTGCCTGAAACCGTTGTCTCTAACACTGTGTGCGAAAGAGAGCAGAACATTCACACACTTCCAATACTCCACGTGGCTACAACCCATTACGATGCAACCGATTAAGAGTTGCGGAAGCGGGTGCCAAAACCGTGGCCCATATATTTGAATTTGTCAAAGTGCCCTAGCACCGCTGTCACCTGGCGTACTTCAGTTTCACATGGGGAGCGTATATCAAATTACCGTCACGTGATTCTGGTGTGCCTCCATTCTTTAACATGCTGTGGTATCTCGGTTTCGTGCGTAACAATGCCGTTATGAAATGTACGACGGCTGAAAACTTCGATATACTGTCGACGCGCAGTAAAGTTTAAATCTGTAGAAGCAAAAGTTGGATAACTGAGCGCTTACAATATTTCCTTTCGACAAAGACCGGAACAAGATCATATTGCCCTTGAAGTCGAATATAATCAAATAGGTGCGGCTTGTCAAAACTTTTGCTGGCGAATGTTTATTGCACTTTATTAAACAAAACGGAAATAGTTGAGCCCTACTCTATTGAAAACCCTGGGTTGTTGGATGCTGGAAGTGATGGTTGATGTCGTGGAAAGAATTGTAGATATGATGAAAATATTAGTTGATATGATGGAAACTGTAGTGGGCACAATGGCTGATGATGGCGAGAGTGGTAAATGATGGCAGTTGAGGGTGGTGATGTTCAGCCAACGGTGGTGACGGTGAAAATGCCGGCGGCAGAGAGCTAGAGGAGAAAAAATTTTGCAGATCCACGTACAGTACTCACAAATTGAAATACGACATTCGGAGTGCGTGGCCGCCGCTCCACGCAACGCCGCTCGTGGGTACTCCTGCAACTAATCTGTTGCATCGTGGTATAGAGTGAGGGGGAGAACATCTACGGAGCAGCATTTCTACTTCCGGTCACCGACGATTCGGCGTGTAGTTCACCATGTGCACACTGCCAGCGTGGCGACGTAAGGCGGGCCTTCAACGCATGCCGACCGAACAAGCATCCCGGTGAGCACCTTGCACTTACCCTTTGGCGCGAGCAGATGACTCGCTTGTTCTGCGCGCTTCATCGATGCGGCTCGCATGCTGTGCAAGTAAAATAGAGGATTCAGCGAAAAATATTGCGCCTTAGGAGCGTTGGTAGATTTAGTAAACATCCCCACAAATACATAGAAAGTTTATTTCATGTCGTTTGCCTCGACAAAGAAAGAAAAGAAGCAGTTACAGGCCTGCATGCTTGCAATTGAAATTATGTGTTAGTACTTTGTCATTTCGCCACGAGCTGCCACCACCGCAGCCATTCTGCGCGGCGAGCTTCGTGCGGTAACATCGCATCTAACATAATTCGTACTTCTCGTTCATGAACGAGGCTGAGTGGGGCCATGCGGGTCGTTTTTTGCTTGGCCGTAATGCAGGGAAACGTTATGTATGTCAAGATTTCTTCCCAATTTTTGCGTTCAACGTCTACGTACATCGAAAGCATGTCTTCAATGATTTTGTTTAGACGCTCTGTCAGCCCGTTCGTTTGTGGGTGGTAGGTGGTGGTCTTACGGTGCGTTGTTCCACTCAGCATCAGGACGTGATCCAAAATAGCTACCGTAAATCTGGTTCCTCTGTCTTTGATCGCGACGCTTGGTGCACCATGCCTCAGTACTATATTGTCGGTGAAAAATCTTGCCACCTCCGCTGCTGTACCTCTCTGGATAGCCTTTGTGTTGGCATAACGGGTCAGATAATCCGCTGCGACAATACCCCAGCAGTTCCCTGCAGGATAAGTAGGTAGTGGGCCCAAAATGCTCATGCCAATCTGGCAGAATTGAGCTGTTGAAACCTGCACGGGTTGCAGAAGCCAGCTGGTTTAATCACTGGTGACTTGCGTCGCTGGCAGTCGAGAAGGTACGGACGTGGTGCTTCACGGCTGTGGTTAGTTTCGGCCAGTAATACCATTGCTTTATTCTGGCCAACGTTCTCGTGTAACCCAAATGGCTAGAGGTCATTTCGTTGTGGCATGCTTTGAGTACTTCGGTACGAAGGGCTGGTGGGATGGCGAGCAGATAGGTGGATCCCGTCGACGAAAAGTTTCTTTTGTAGAGTACTCCGTCCCGTAAACAAGACGATGACAACACTCTTGCGAAAACTCTTGGCGCCTTCTGAGATCCGCCATCTAAATAGTTAATTGAGCCAAGCAACTCAGCGTCATCACGTTGCTGGTGCGCCATAGCGGTCGTGTCGATGACACCAGGCAACACCATTTTCTACTTTTCAGGTAGGGTTGCCGACTCAATGGGCGAACGAGACAGACAGTCAGCGTCCATATGTCGCTTGCCCTACTTATGTACAACTAACATATTGAATTCTTGCAGCCTGAGACTTCAACGCGCTAATCGCCCGGTAGGGTCTTTAAGAGTTGTTAATCAGCACAGTGAGTGGTGGTCGCTAATTACTTTGTAGTGGCGGCCATATAAATATCGGCAAAATTTCGTAACTGCCCATACCACGGCGAGACATTCCTTCTCTGTGGTGGAATAATTAGCCTCAGCGCGTGTTATCTTCTGCTTGCGTAGCGATTACCCTTTCTGTGCCCTCTTGCTGCTGCACAAGCACAGCTCTCAGAAAAACATTGCTAGCGTCAGTGTGAAGCTTCGTCGGGGCCTCTTCGTCGGAGTGGGCGAGCACCGGGGGAGTTTGAAGACGTTGACGCAGGTCATTAAAGGCAGCCTCCTGTTCTTTATTCCACTCAAAGGCAACGTCGTCTCTTGGGAGACGAGTTAGTGGTGACGCGATGAAGGAAAAGTCAGCGATAAAGCGGCGATAATAGGCACAAAGGCCCAGGAAGTGTCTGACAGCCTTCTTACAGGAGGGTATTGGGAACTGTGCGACTGCGGCAATTTTTCCAGAATTGGGCCGGACGCCTGCGTTGCTGATGACGTGACCAAAAAATTGAAGTTCGTGAAAACAAAAATGACACTTTTACGGATTCAATATTAGGCCCGCGGACCATATGGCACGTAAAACAACTTCCAGCCTTTTGAGATGCTCGTGAAAAGTGGTCGAAAACACCATAACGTCGTCCAGATAGACTCGGCACGTCTTCCACTTCAAGCCCGAAAGTACCGTTTCCATAAGCTTTAGAAAAGTCGCGGGCGTGGTGCACAAACCAAAAGGCAAGACTTTAATATTCGTATAAACCATCTGGCGTCACAAAAGCGGTTTTCTCTCGGTCTCTTGAGTCTACTTCGATCTGCCAGTATCCACTCCTCAAGTCCATGGGAGAAAAGTAGCGAGCGTGCCGAAGCCTGTCAAGGAGAGTCATCAATACGTGGGAGCGGGTACACATCTTTCTTGGTCACCCAATTCAACTTCCTGTCGTCCACGCATAAACGCAGTGTGCCATCCTTTTTCTTTACTAGCACTACAGGCGATGCCCAGGGGCTCTGTGACGGTTAAATGACATCATCTTCAAACATTTTCGCGACTTTTGGTTGTATGGCTTTGCGTTTCTTTTAAGCTACACGATAAGGGTTCTGGTGAATAGGTCTCGCCTGTCCTCTGTGATTATTCGATGCTTTGTGAAAGGTGTTCGACACACTCGTGAGGTCAATGAAAAGCAGTTGCGGAATTTGGCTAGCAGCTGAAGAAGTCACTGTTGGTCGTCCTTTGACAGAGTGGTGCCAAGGTACAGAACGTGTTCTGGTTCTTGATTAGGCGCTTCGTCTAATACCGACAAACATAAACTGCCTCACATTTCTACAATATTGTACGAAGCGATAGCTGCGCCCTTTGGAAGGTGTCGGCACTCAGCAATTAAGTTGATCAGAAGTTAATTCGTGTGCCCTCAAGTGAGACAGACGATACCTCGTGCGACCGAAATGCAATGGCTAAATAGCAGTGAGCCAATTTGGTCGGCAATGCCTTTGCTATCAATCACTTTGTGCCCTTCCACCGAAACAAGAGTGCATGACAATGGCGGGACAACCACATCATCATCAATTATACGTAAAGTGCTACGTATTGCGTCTCAAAAGTCAACTATACCAGGCCTTTTGCGAAACGTAATTGAACGGTACGGGATGTTGATGACGGCACCATATTCTCTTTAGAAGTCCATCTCTATGATTAGGCCCTTGCAACATGAGGTGAGGTACACAATCGTTGCCCCGAAAGGAGAGCCGCCGATGTCGATTCTTGCTGTACACCTTCCGACAGGCATCAACAGCTGGCCGCCTGCTGTCCTCAGTTGAGGTTGCGTTCATGTAGTCTTCACTTTTTTGAGGCGTACGACAAGGTTTTCACTTATGATAGAAAAGTCAGCACAGGTGTCAACTAAGGCTGTTACTTGCTGTCCGTCTACAGAAATGGTAGGATCTGTGGTCACAGTTTCATCGGTGTTACAACTGTTCGTATTTATGGCGCCCTGTGGCAAGAGTAACGGGGGCTTTTTTTCGTCACCTTGACGGCCTGGAACCTCATCCTCGGAGGTCGCCGCCTTTAGTTTCCCCGGCCTGGACTTGGTGGCCTCCTTCCACTGACGTCGGCTGTAGTGCGGTGGCACGACGAAGGCGAATATGCCCGAGACGGAGAGCGGGGTCGACGTCCCAAACCTGGCTGGTAATCGGGCACACTGTCGTCATTGTTTGCACAGCGGTTGTTAAAATGGGACTGAGACAAAGGGGGTCCTTGAAAATGAGCGTTCCGGCGTGGTGCGTAGTCGTCATTGGCACGTCGATCGTCAGACCATTGCCGAAGAGGTCAAAACGTATCGACGCGGTGCCAGCAATGACAGGAAATGTGGCCCACACCTCCGCAGGTAAAACAAAGCAGACGCCTATCTACAGAGCGCCAGGCGTCTGTTTCACGAAGCTGTGGACGCCGCAGCGGCTTGTAATGTGACGAATGTCGTGTCTCGTTGGGAGACGGCTCTTGGCATGCGAAAATTCGCACGGTGGCACGGCGGCAGGGCACCGCGGTGTCTGTTCTTGCGGTGGCGACCAAGAAACGGCTGCCGATGACTGGCGGTACGACGGCGCAACGGGTGGCGGGCGGCGAAGCGCGGCTGCGTAGCTCATAGGTCGCTGATCGTGAGTAGGATCAGCTGTTGAAAACACTTGGCGTATTCCTTCGCGGACGACTTCAGTGACAGATGCCGTGGGTGGTTCCGTGACCAGAGTCCGCAGCTTCAGCAGCTCTTCGCGAACAATCTTTCGTATCAAATCGCGCAACGAGCTTTGATTGTAGGATGTAGCGGCGACTTGAATGTGGGTGCTGCTGGACAAGCGATTGTATTTCCGGCATCGTAGGTGAAGCGCCTGCTCGATAGCCGTAGCTTCTTTGATGAAGTCGGTCACGGTGCTTAGCGGGTTTCGCATAATCCGGTAAACAATTGCTCTTTAAGCCGCGCATGATGTAGCGTAACGTTTTGTCGTCGGTCTTGTGCGACTCAGCTTTACGGAAGAGATGGGCCGTGTCTCCAGCGAACATTGCGACCGTTTCGTTGGGTTTCTGAACCTGTAGCTCGTGTATATGCTGCGCACGTTCGCGCCAGTCGACATTGGCAAATGTGTCAATCATTTCTTTTTTAAAGTCACTTCATGTTGAAAAACTGCCTTCTCTGTTCTCATACCAAGTACGAGCACTGTCGTCGAGATAGAAATAGGCGCGGGAAAGCCTTTGTTCAAGAGACCACTGGCTCGTGTTGGCGACATCTTCATAGTGATCAAGCCAGTCTTCGACGTCTTCATATGCCCCACCACCAAAGCTATCAGGCACCAGCGGTGAAAAAAGGGTTACCTGAGGTGGGGTTGGCAGAATACTGTCTCGTAGTAACTGTTGTGGAGTGGCGGTGGCCATTGGTAGCTGTGAGCGGTGACTTGCAGAGTGTTTGTGCGAGGGAGTGAACTCTAGAGAAAGGCTTCGCAAGTGACGACTGAAGCGATGCACGGGAACGTCGACAAGTGCGTCCGGGCTGGATGAACGGCTCCTCGTGGGATTGTGGAGCATCAGACGGGGTCGTGGGCCAGCATTTTTACCAGTGCCGCACTTTTTCACTTTCGGCATGCGTCGAGACGAGCCCCAGCGAATTTGACTTTCACCCTTCTGTTCTACAACTATGATTTCCACCAAAGGTTAGTCCAACCAACTGAGCCCGTACAAGTGTGGTCGGCGCTTCTGGGTTTCAAAATGCACAATTTTGACGAGTAAAATTGATAATACAGCACAGCTGGGGCATTATTTAACTTAAATGAAGCATTTTTATTGTGTATGGTGTCCGCGCAAGAAGCGACAAACATCGATGCGACACACCTGCAGCTCTTCCACAAAATGCATGCCTCTCCTCACCGACAGCCGCTGGTCGCACTCGCCTGCACTTCACTGGCCCTTATGCGATAACACAGACTCGTCAATTCATATACTAACTGAACCAATATGATTGCATAATGTTTCTGGCGCACTGAATTCGTTTCGGCCAAGCCGTTATGTAATTGTTGCTAATGGCAGAGCAACGGTGGTGTGCTGGCACGACTGCGATGTACGTTCCGCGAAAAACGTCAGGATAAATTGTGTGGGAGTATCTATCAAATGAGCATGAAAGCGCCATAAAGCGTGAACAGATATTGCCCATTGGAAGGAGCGAGAAACGGATATTAAACTTGGTAGTAACCACCGATAAACTCTACCTGATCCTCAGTTCACTGAGTTTTTTTTTCTTGCGGTTGTGAATTATGACAAAAACATAGCACTGTTGCCTATATCGCAGTAATAACCGTTAGACGCAACAGTTGTTCGTGTTTATCCAATGTGCAAATTTTTGTAGCAGATGCTAATCTTGTTCATCTTGAGACAGGCAACAAGCAAAACTTAAGTTAAACAGCGAGTTTAACTCAGTTAAACTCGCTGAATAAAACAGCGAGTTTAACTGAATAAAACAGCGAGTTTGTGGGTTGATAACTCTTTTATTACCATAAATGCCATCTGTCGGCGTGGCGCAGTGGTTAGTGTGCTGAGCATCCGAAGGTGGTAGGTTCGATTCAGCGCTATCGCACCTTTTTTACGGGTGCTTTCTGCATCGTATTTTATACAATATATTTTATGATTCTTCAGTAGCAGCTCATCATGGTCGTTCTGACGCAGCTTCGCGTTCCAGCATTGCCGGTTGGAGTGCCCCATCCTCCATCCGCTCCACCATAGGCCACCACACGCCATGTGCCACCACCATTTCCAGCCCCATATTTCACCAAAATGGGGGATGGTGGAATCCACCATTCTTATAGTCGACGTTTTTTCAGTAGGGTAGATATGAGGTATTGAGTTTTCAGACCTAATTATACTTCCATCACTAACCACTACCCGCTCTCATGCCCATACCGGGCTGTGAAGCTGACACGTTGGGCATCATCGCCTTTCAACATCTCGAGGAAGGCGCTCACACCTACATTGGCGTGCTTTTCCAGCTAACAATGATGTTTTTTGGGGGGGGGGGCAGGGCAGCTTGGTCCCCACTGGTTCATACGATAGTTTGAAGAAAAAAGGTTCTTGGCCCCTTTTTCGTGGATGGTGCACGGCGAAGTGAACATTTCTCAACCGGATTCACTGCCGCTTGCCATCACTTGATTTTAAACTTAACTATGCTGATGTGAAACAATACTACGTGACAGGCCCCTCCCCTTCAGTCTACGTCGAAATGTGCCATGAGAAATACCCGACCTCTGCAGATGCGCCAGGCTGGACTCATTTCGCAGCATCTTCCACAGAACTGCCTGCATAGTCTTCGCTAGGGCCAATTATAGGAGACAACTAGAGCTTATTGGGGGCAGACATGGATTAAAATGAGCGTCCGAAAAAGTGGGGATGTCTTTTGCTACCAGGCGAGCTTGCTGGCAAGACAGCACCACTGCTGCTGTAGGTCCCACTCAGTCAGTATTTTTGGTCGTCGTTGTTGCTTCCTAAAAGCTGCAAGTAAATATTGTGTTTTACCTACGTCAAGCAGATGGAGGCATCTTCATCTTGGTGAACATGTTCATGACAGCGGCTGTCTCGATGTCGAAACTGAAGGCCGGTGTTTTTTAGCAAAAAAAAAAGTTACAGCACATCCACGGCGTGAATGATGATGAGTGGGGCGAAGTATCCGTGTGTGTTTCCGTCTATCTCTCTTTCTGTCCGTCTCTCCCTCTGCCTGCCTGCCTGCCCATCTGTATGTCTGTCCGTCAGTCTCTATCTCTCCATCCAAATTATTCAAATATAAGAGTGCTCTACCATCACTTATTATTCTTATATACAATTTTCTTCATAGACACATAACGCCGTGTAGTGAGACACTCATAAACTAAAGCTTGCTACATACTAAGTATGGAGGAGGGAACGACAAACACTAAAGAGATTCGTCGTTGAAAAGATTGGTCCTATTTCCGGCGAAGTTTGCACAAAACTCTTGTATTTTTTGTATTTGAAAATATAAGTGGTTACGAAAAAATGGCAAAACAGTTAATTGGCATCGACTCCGGTACATATTTAAGACTTTGATCGATGTAGGCATGCCTTGATTGAGTAGTTGAGCGCATCATCAGACGATTGAGGAGTAGTTAGTGTCGCAGTTGGTGTGTTACAGACCTAGGGCTTGCCCACAACTGATGAAGGAACCTATCCTTTCAATAATATCGTCTCGTTTTCCAACAATGAGTGTCATGACTAATGAGTGCATCATGGCCAATTTTACAATGCTCAAAGCATCTTAGTTAGACACTTTTAAGTACATTTGTCCGATCAATACACTTGAGGGACTTTTTAGTTCACAGCATTTTTTTTGCAAAGCTTGCTGAAGCTACTATGAGAGGTGGTCGCAAATGAACGCCTTCGTTATTTTGCTTGGCACACAACGAAAAATCAAGCACTCCTTCCCCTATCGGAGATGTAGATGTAAGTTTACTTACTGCCTGCTTGTCTTTTTTTCTCTTTTCTTCTTTTCTTTCTTTTCACATTCTGCAACTGTCCCCTCACAGGGCTGTTAAGCTTGATCATTGGTAGCTGCCACCACCCCGCACTCTGTTTTTGGGCAGAACCTGCATTGCGCTTCTTTGTTTTTTCCAGCGCTAATTGGTCTCTAGAATGATTCAAGGCAAGGATTATTGAAACGTGGCTAAGGAGTTGGGCTTTGTTATTTTTTTAGATTGCAGCTTCTGATATGAAACCAACGCGAGGTCTAGCCGATTACTAGAGCATCCCAACTAAAAATCTAAGTTCATTGTAGCGTTCATAGGAAGTGTACTGCATCCAAACCAATTTACCAATGAAAGCTGTAGTAATTCGACGGGGTTGGGGGGGAACAGATTACCAACACCACCTTAGTACAAGTGCTCTCTGCCGTTGAAGTTGAAGCGACCACTACTTCTCTGACCACAACGGGTGCGTCCGCTCTCAACGGCTTTACGTGAGTCGACGAACATCAACACTCTAGCTACGAAAATACAGAGACACTGCCAGAATGGCAAATTATTAAATTTATATGGACTTTTGCCCACTCGGAGGACCTTGGAAACGAGGAGGCGCACTGCGTAGCCTGAGGTCAAACAAACTGAGAGGTGCGGTTCTCGGCCCCAGTATTTCCTGGTCAGGCGCTGTACTGAGTATAGTCAGTGCCTCCTCCGTTTTCTAGTGCCCGGGAGAAGCAGCGGCTAGGGAGCGGATAAGGAGCGGCCATTGGTGATAGTGTACCGTTTCCCCGCCACATGCCGCAATCGGAATAAACAAGCCGCCGCGTCGTATCTCGCGCAAATTATTGCCCCGTCTGCATTTGAGGCCGCCATTCGGTTCGGTTTTTGGTTATCTCGCACTGTTCAAAGTATAATAAAAATTGTAAATGAGAGTCGCGAAGCACTTCTAGTAATGGCCAGCCAGCTCATTTTGGAGGCATGTGTCGTTCGCGACTACTTGATTGAGGCACTTGCACGCCGTCTGCTAGATCAATACCGAATAGCTTATGCCAGTAATCTCCAGAAGATCCTTTTGTCACCGTGACGTTCGCTTGAGTGAGAGTTGATCTCTAACTCACTGAAAACCGATTTTTGATAGAAGCCTTTGCCAGAAGCTTCGTGCCTAGTGTTCCTTGATGCTTCGTACTGTCAAATGGTGTAGCGCATCTTACAAATGCCTTGAGCTCCTGTGCTAAATAGCACAAAATGCCACTAGACTGTTTCCTGCGTTATAGGTGACCTTCCATTCTCTTCGCAAAGCTTCTAAGTGTACATGTGTTGCGATCGACAGAAAGCAAGTGTCAAAAATTGAAGAATTTTGCCAGGTGATTTCATCACTTCAGACAGTAAACAATGAAATCGTTGGAAAACAAACATCTCCAAATACGGCACAATTCATACAGTCGTGGCCTATGATTTGAAAAGGTGCTGTTGAAGTCTAGAGTGTAATGCTCACTGTTGGGTTCGAACTTGGTGCGATCGCTGAATGCCTTCATAATGTTACCCGCCCACTGATGGTAATCCACGGCTTGACGGAAGCGGGTACCACTGAATTGGCGGAACGACGGCTGTCTGTCGGTCATAAAAGACGCGAAGACTCACGAATCCGAAAGGCCTTAGTGAATACAAGAGCCCAGTCCGGCATCAAGGGTAAAAGCTGTGCTTGCGCTCCACTGTAGCAACCGAAACCAGCGGTAGCGGTGGCATTGATACACAGGCCAATTATACTGATGGCCTGTCCGTCCAGCGTTTCAGGCACGTGCCCTAGAGGTGCGTTCCCACGGCCCGTCGACGCCGGACGCCGAGTGTTACGGGAACCGGAGGGAAGGAAGTTGAGCTGTGACGAGAGGCAGTGGTTCTTCGAGAAAGAACTGAGGATGAAGGACTCCGTGCCTGGCACTTTCAACTGTAGCCAACCAGGAGTCGAGGAGAGAGATATTCCTGTGTTCCGACTGGATTGTAAAAGTGTTCGGGAGGAGAGTTGGGGTATGAAACCAGGGGTGAGGGGACAGGAATGAAAGAGAAACAAATAAACGTCTCTATCAAAATGATGCCCTAGTGGTCCTTTCTTCAAGGAGCCAGCAGAGGAAAAATCTCGCCTTCGGCTTCCTTGGCGGCAGCAGAAAATGTCGCGCAACCAGCAAGTCGAGTAGAAAAATGAAAACGAAACGTAACTAGTGCAGTCGAGCAGGATCCACAAGGCTGAACTGAGGAGGACAGCGAAGAGTGACATCGGTAGAGACTGACGGCAACTACCTTCAACTGACTATCGCACTCCGGGATGATTGGAGCAAGGCTAGTCTACTGGATTCCGTGGAGAAAGAGCACACCGCATGGCGGGTAAATATTGATTTTCTGTTGGGCACAGGCTATGACAAAGCGTTACAACTTGCGAGACAGAGAGAGGTACAACTCTGCAATAAACGTCGACGGGGCAGAAAACTTGCAAGTGTTGGAAGTTGTCGACAGCTGCACAGGGGGTCATGGGAGTGCGTCAGATATGGCGTTGCAACAGCAGCTAGCGCTGCTTCAACTGCACTTGAAAATTGCTGATGCGGAATCCGAGAAGCAGCCTTCGATGATGGAAAGCCAGTGGCTACAAGCCCGTGAAGGGGCATGGTTCAACGACGGCGGTAGCAGCGTATCACTTGGTAGAAGGTTACAGGAAGATAGGTGACTGAAATTTGCAAGCTTGTTAAAGGGTGTACTGGTACCAATGTCAAATCAAGAGGCACTTGTGCCAATGTGGCTCGAGGATGTTGAGGCAACGCTCGAGTCGTACGAAGGTCCGAGCGATAGTGGGCTGGGCTAGTTTTACCACAGATGAGTGAAGGGCACGTGGGCTGCTGTGCAGGCTGACAGCAGACGAGCGAAAAGCCTACGTTAAGCTTAAGTTGAGCATTTCTGAATGCCTCAGGCTTTCGGCGGCGGAGTACAAGAGGCTATTGGCAGAATCAAGAAAAAGAGAAAAGGAGTCCTCAAATCAGTTAGCCGAGCGGCTTAGAAATGATTTCTACAATTAGTCCAGAGTTCAAAGGTAGGCACGTTTGGGGAACTCCAGCAGCCATTTTTCTCGGATCGCTTGAAAGAATGTTTGAGCCCGGAAGCGAGAGCGCATATTGATTGTAGTCAACAGGAGGCCTTTTTGCTACCCAGTGAGGCCCCTGCGAACAGCTAGTGCTACGATCGCACAGACCCGACCTTCCTAGGCTCGCGGAGCGCTGCGAGGATATTGAAAAGTGCGACGCAGCACGAAAGAACTGTAATGTCGAGGAGTGGCAAAAGAAAGCTAAGCATCCGTAGAATCAATTGCGCACAGAAAATAGGAAGGCGATATCTTTAGTGCAAGGGAACTGACCACATTGCCATGAATTGCCCCAATAAGGACTTAGGAGCAGGGCAAGTCACTGTGCCAGGAGTATGAACACAAAACGGTCCAGTGGTCGCAAGAGTGACGGCTTCTTCATTCGAATCAGAAATAGCAACAACAGAAAGGTTGTTGCAGTGCAGAGAGCAGAAGAAACAACCCGCACTTGAAACAGTAACACTTAAGAGCCAAGGTCGGTCATTGAACTCCGTAGTAGACTCAGGAGCAGAAGTTAGCGTGATTAGAAAGGCAGTAGTATACCTCAGTAAAATGGCACAGGGTCACAGATATCGATAGATAATGATCGCACAAGCACAAAGAAGTGCTGTAATTGGCTCAAGATTCACCATGGGCAGGTCATTTAGGAGAGCGAAAAAACATTACAACGGGTGAAAATCTCATTTCGCTGGCCACAGATGTCACGAGACATAAAGGAGCACCATAGATAGTGCCATGAATGCCAGATTAAATCTCCGACAAGGCAGATAGAGTTCCGATAACGCCCCTAGCCAGGCCAAGCTTGCCATTTCAAATAATAAACAAGGACTGCATTGGTCCTACGGTACCCCTTCGGCTAGAGGCCACCGCTACGCTCTTTGTGTCGTAGACTTACACACCAGATGGTCAGAAGTAGTGTACCTGCGTTCACTAAGAGAAAGGACTGCACGTGACGCACTACTGTAGATATTTTTCAACCTGGGGTGCAAGAGACAGTTTGCTCATACCAGGGCACCCAGTTTACGTCGAAATCGACACAAGAGATGTTGCAAAACTGGGGCAACACTGAGGTTTTCCACACCTGATCATCTGCAAAGCAACGGCTTAGTGGAGCGCGGGAATGATACGTCAAAAGAATGCTTTCATGTAGTCATTGAACATGAAAGCAAGTGGGATAGAATGATACCATTTTTGTTATGGGCATATTGTGGGGCTCCACATGCAATCACCGTTCCAGCTCATATACAGGCCGGTGCGGAACAGGCCCCTATCCATTCTCAAAAAAGGTTAGTCAGGAGACTGGGAAGTTCCGTAATAACTGGGTATGCCAGCAGTGGAATATCTTGTGAAGCTTCGAAGTAGTTTAAAAGAAGCTATGAAGGAGCCGCCCGACAGAATGAAGTCAGTCAGAAGAAGTCCGCAGGCCGCTATAACTTGAGGACTACAGCCAAACAGTTCGTCGCAGGAGGCCAAGTACTATGGCTCGAGAAGGAGGGAGAGAGAAAGCTAGTGGCAAAATGAAAGGAACCCATCACTGTGGTCGGAAAACTGCGACCCGTACAGTTATTCAGTTGATCTCGATGACCGTTCGCGCAGAAACATTCACGCTAACAAGCTTCGCCCGTATCACACGCGATTAAATACGGTAGGAGTGATATACGAGGACGATCAGGACTTTGGAGACGTTCCGGTTCTGTAATGCAGGCCAGAGGTGCAGGCGACGAATAAGCTTGTTGAAGTAGCACTTCTGAAGCCCACACAGAGAAAACAGCTGCGGGACTTGATCGCGAGGTATTCGAAGGTATTCGCAAACAAACCCGGCACCTTCAAAGCGGGAATGCACAAATTAAAAATCAAAGGAGAGCAACCAAGACGTGCATACCCCTACAGAGTGCCAGCGGCACTGATGCACGAAGTAGAGAGTCAGGTACATGACCTATAGAGCAGTGAGGATTGGTATACCCAGCTAAAAGTCCACACGCATGTGCACTGGTCTGCGTATCAAAGAACGACGATGGCATCCTCATTTACTGGGATTACAGGTGACTGAACAAAATAACAGAGCAGACGCATTTCCCATGAGCGGGGTGACTGATCTTTTATGTCAGGTAGCGAAAGCCAAGTACATAACTTTGCTAGACATGTTCGATGTTTACTGGCAAATACCTCTCGACGAGAAACGCGCAGGTTTGTACCGCTTTTGCGACTCCCTCAGGCCAGTGCGCATGAAAAGTGGTGCCCTTTGGAGTAAAGAATGCCGCCAGCATTCATTAGAAAGTCACCAATATTGTACTGGTTCCGCATAGACAACACGCTTGCGCTTCCATTGACGATGTCGCAATACAATCTTAGAGCTGGGAAGAGCACCGGGAAGTTTTGTACAAGGTGCTTGCGTCACTGGTGAACGCAGGGTTGACGCTCAACGTAAGCAAGTGAAGCTTTGCACAACAAGAAGTGAAATTCATAAGGTACATTGTAGGATCAGGCAAGCACGGGTTCAGGGCGATAAAGGAGATTCCGGCTTCAAAACAAAGGGACAACTTTGTAGTTTCCTAGAGCTAGCCAACTAATAAAGGGACTACGTGCCCGAGTATTCTAACGTCGTTATGCCTCTGACCAACCTGACTGGGCCGGCGTATTCCGCAGAAATTACCTTAGAATACGGAAGCGCAAGAAGCTTTTCACAAAATGAAAAAGTGTCTGGTGCAGGCGTCGGCATTGCAGGCCCCGGATCCGAGGAAGAAATTAGTCCTCGTCACGGATGCATCATATTACGCCGTTAATGCGTGCTTGGCAAAGCAGGATCTGAAGGGCAAGGAGCACCCTGAGCAAGAAGCTTAGCCCGGCTCAGACCCGATGGGCCACAATGGAAAAGGGAGCTTATGCAATCATTTTGGCGGTGGGGAAGTTGGATGCTTGGCTGTTTGGAGTCAAGTGAAGGTGGTTACCGATCATAACCCGCTCAAATTTCTCACTCTAAGCGCTCCACAGAGAGCGAGGCTCACACGCTGGGCGTTGACACTGCAGAAGTATAACCTCGAAATTGAACATAAAAAGGGGTCTCTAAAAGTTAATGCGGACGCAATGTCGCGGTTGGTGACTCCCAACGATGACGCTTAAAAGGGACAGCGATGTAAGTGCGTGTATGCTTCGTCAGTGCATGCGCGCGACAGAGTCAAAAGGGTACGAGTGACGATTGGTGCACCCCGTACCCAGCCAGCGCGCAATTGTGAATGTGTGGTTGCGTTTGTATGACATGTCATAGATACAGTGCGATAAAGTCGGAGAGAAGATGTTGGGTTTGAACTTGGTAAGTTCGCCGAATAACTTCGTATTGTTAGCCGCCCCGCTGACGGTGACCGACGCCACGACGAAAGCGGTACCATTGCATTGGCGGAACGACGGCTGTCTGTCGGTCATAAAAGACGCGAAGACTCACGTCTCCGAAGGGGCGGAGCGGTGGCGCCTTACTGGATACAAGAGCCGAGTCCGTCTGCAAGGGTAGAAGGTGCACTTGCGCTCCGCTGTAGCAACTGAAACCAGCTGCAGCGGCGGCATTGATACAAGAGCCAATTATACTAATAGCCTGTCAGCCCAGTGTTGCAGGCACGTACGCTGGAGGTGCGTTCCCACGGCCCATCGACGCTGGACACCGGGTGTTCCGGGAACCGGTGTGAAGGAAGTTGAGTGGCGGCGAGAGGCAGTGGTTCTTCGAGCATGATCTGAGGATGAAGGACTCCGTACCTGGCACTTTCAACGGCAGCCAACCGGGAGTGGAGGAGAGAGACATTCCTGTGTTCCGATTGGATGGTTAGAGTGTTTGAACAGATTGTTAGGGTATAAAACCAGGGGTTCAGGGACAGGACTGAAAGAGAAACAAATAAACGTCTCTATCGAAATGATGTCCGAGCGTGTCTTTCCTCAAAAAGCCATCAGATGAAAAATCTAGTCAGCTTCCTTGGCGGCTGCAGCAGATGTTGCGCAACCAGGGAGTCGAGTAGAATTACGAAAACGCAACTTAACTCTGACTCTCATTATGAGCCAAGGTGACAGGCCTGAAAAATGCGGCCTGTTTTCAGTTGATTCAGCACGTCTGTGTATTCGTGGACGGAATAACGTAGCCACAATATCTCGCTGCTCAACCCTGTTTATTGGTTCTTCCCTCTGACCTCTTAATTCGGAAGCGAGCTGAGTACAGGCTGAATGGCTGTCGGCTCCAACATTTTTATCGCACTGCGCACCCTGTTCAGCCTTAAAAGCACGCATTCATTACTACACAGTACATGTAAAATGTGGCTTGTTCCACGGATAACTCATGTGGTTCCCATGGATACCCATTAAGCTTCAGGACGTAAATCTATATAGAGTTGCACACGACAGTTATCGCTAGGTAGTGATGCTACTGATAGACTCTTTTCTTGATTATTTGGACGTGCACAGTGTAGTCCCCTTCACTGATACCAATTGCCATGCTTACAAACGTGAAGAGCAGTCTTTAGCCACCACATCTTATAGTCTCTAAAATATTCAGGTTGTAAATGGCAGCTACATAATTCAACGTAGTACGAAGATGTATTAGGAGTCAAGTTATCCTGCTTGATTACTGCAAACACCCTCCCCCAAACAACAGCGGCAGCTTCAGTTTCACAGAAGGATAATCCTACTATACAATACGGCAATAGCCTTAAATGCGGCAATAAAAACAAAAACTCATCGCCGGAGGCGTCCGGCATCTCCTTGTGCCCGCGTCGTCAACAAAACGGATGCAAGAAATCATCATGCCGTGAAGATGTCATTATACGACGTCAAAGATCATAAAATTTTGTTACGTATTGAAAGGTCACGTACTTTGGCGGCGTCATATTACATCTTCGCGTGGTTCAAATGGGCTGATCCCGAGGGCAGCGCATAGCCAGCTGAAAGGCAGAAAGCTAGCTTTGTTTCAAATCCTTTATGCAGTAAGAAAACCACGTTGGGCGCCTGAATATTCTTGAAAGAAGTGTAAAACGATAAATGCATTCAATGGGAAGAAAACAAAAATTATTCTTGTGTTTCAGACGTCTCAGGTGAATCTATAAGGGAACCTGTGAGTTTTTTTTCACTAAGGAGAGCTAAAAAAACGACACGCTGATTTCTTTACGTCAGATATGCAGATCTAGTAGTGCACAACAATAATATATACTAAGGCATCTAAAATATGAGTTTGCAATAACTTGAAAGAGAAAATAAAACTAAAGTATATTGCAAATTCGAATGGGTAACATGAGCTGACAGACTGCTTGCGGAATACGTACAGTGGGCATGGAAATAAACGCGGGCATGTTGTATCTACCTTCTTTTGTGTTTCGCATTTATATCTGAGCACTTAGAGTCAAGAATATTGATAAAAAGACAGATTAGTGCATGTGACAATGACCACATAGCATCGTTTTGTTGCCACCACCGACCAAGCCCAGTGAAAACAGTGCACCAACATGTTCGTGTTAGTTTTTATTCCCCTGTACCCGTCAAAGCCAGCCAGAAGCACGAATGCAAATTATCTCGCATGAAAACACGAACTCACGAGCTTCCTAATACGCGCGGCCGTGATGCGAGCGTGGCAAGCGGAGGCGGAGTTTGTGCTTGACGGCTTGAAGAGAGCGCTCGCCCAGGTACTGAAAAAAATTAAGGAGGCGCCGGGGTAGTGACAGTGCGGTGTTGTCGGTATAGTGTTCTTGGTGCGGTGCTGTTGTGGTGTCGCGAGTGGTGCTAAAGCGGTGGTGTAACGCGACGACGGCACCACATAATTGACGCGTGCACAACGAAAAGTAGGACGACGTTGGCAGGGCACACTACGTGATGAGCGGATGATGAAAATCGGGCGGGTCGTAAGAGAAGTTCTGGGATCCGGAGAGACCAGAGCGGCACGACGCTAGTGCTAAGCCCCATACAGCTGACCTTAGGGGGTGAGTATGAACTGGCCCCGACATGGTCGAAGGGTCTCCGCAACCAGTCGCTTGCCGTTCCTGCAGCCGCGTGTTTCACAAGTCCCGACCAAGAGCCTGCTACCTTCCTGCAGTAGACGTACGTGAACAACGAGTTCACTGGCCTACCGTGCCTGCCTGTGACCATCAGTCCACGCCGTCTCAGACTGCTTGTCTCCTCATCGACCCCACAGCGCTCGTGCCACCGACTCAACATCTCCACACCGACTGCTTCACCCCGCGGCCAACGCAAGCGTCGCAACAACTCGTAATATCGATTTTTTTCCTTAAACGATTCGCGTAACTTCATCGTTCAAACATCGCCAATGTAGGTAGCTATAACGTGTCGATAACTTGTTCACTGTTCCTTTTTTTCTCCTAAGTGTTTCCTTCATTTTTTGTGTCTGTACTTTGCTAATAATAACAAACTTCATACTTCAAACTTCAAGCTTCCGTGTGTTCAAGAGGCTTTTTTTGTATGTTCGTGTTTTATTTGAAAATATCTTTTCTATTTTTCGTTTGGAGGCCTTGCCTCAAGTGAAACATTACTAAACCTAAACATGCATAAATGGCGCACACTTCTTTTGATGCCATAACAAAGCTTTAAAACTTTAACAAGGCGTCTCCCCATCACCTCGTCCCCTAAAAAAAAACTCTAGAGAACGCAGCTCATGAAGTTCCATCACACTAAAACTTACTGTTTTCCTTGTATTCCACAATTTGACACTTATTATTTGGAAATCAATCATCTCCGTTTCACAAAATTGTAATCCCCAAGAACTGATCACAAAAATCATTTATAATATGGTTGTGAAAGATTTATCTCCCCCCCCCCTCCCAAATGCTTGGGCGAGCCGAGTTTTGCTCAGCCTGAAACGAGCTTGATAAAACACTCATTAGGGGAGGGCAGCTACTGAGTGGTTCAAGCACCGAAAATTCACTCTCCATGTGAAAGCCACCCTGACGGTTACATAATATTTGTGAATGAAGTGAATTCCTTTGAAAGGCCATTGAACAGGCTTCGAATTTTTTGTCACCCCCAAACATGCTCCTGCATAGTTCTTACGACTCACTAACATCCTTCTACGTGCAGTGGCGTCGACTCGATGATCGGCGACGTTTCCTTCATTACTGTTTGTTGATAGCTGGTTCAGAACAATCAACGGGCTCCGGCTGCGTCACGTCGCTGATCGCTGAACTGATGTCACTTCGTGTGCAAAGAAGTTGGGCAGGCGTTGAAACGATGCGCGAGCTTGTTTAGGGGTGTGAAAAAATTGGAGTCTGTTGACTGACCCTTTGAGGGGATCATCACCAGCATTATGCCATCGTGTGCTGCGGTTCAATTTCGTTTGGGCATGCATGGGCACGCCAACAATCGGTGATGGCACTTTCTTACGCAATCAGACCCGATGTCAAACGGTAGCCTTGGGTAATATTGCTTTTGCGTTGGATATTGTATGTCTCCGTTTTCGTCACCATTACCAGAGTTTTTTTAGAACACTAGCGTCACGGGTGTGTCAACAGAGCATCAGATGTGCCCGAAAAGTTTTTTTTATGGTAACACTAGCTTCATAGCTCACTCAATTGCATGGAAAGGAAGATCATAAGAAATTTGAATCTTTCCTAAAAAGCAAAACGTTGTTTTGTATGTACAGGTCTACTCATTACGTGTCGTGTCAGAATTAGTGCTTTTGTGTGCAATCGCAATTAACAGCTGCACTTTAATTTCGTTGCAAAGTGTGTACTGAAAACCAAATCTGTCTTCATCCTAACTTAACGGACAAGCATTTTGAGTTTCTCACCGTGTAACACAAGACACATTTGTTTTTTCTGGTTTTTCACGCAGTTCGTTCAGTACAATGGAAGCATAGTTCTCTCGGAGATTGCAGAAGAAACATGGCGCCACAGCCTCTGTATTTGCATCTCTTCAACATTGAAGAAAATTACTGATGTTGGAGCTGAACGAAATATATTTTGCTTCAGAAACTTGACGACTTTGTAAGTGTTCAAGGGGTTTCTTGTCTAGCAATTTATTTAGCTTTCCTTTTAAATTGCGAGTTTTGAAGTATGTACTAGCACTGCCTACCTTCAAGTACCATGAATAAGAAACAGAGGATTTCGTATGGGCACAAGTCCGTCGAACAGATTCCGTGGTTTTCGCATCTTAAACCCTGAATTGGTGATTGGAGGTTGTGGTAATTTTCCACCAAGTACCTAGTACTTCTAACAGTGGGATCTTTTTGCATCTGACACATACTCAGTTATGACGGATTCTCGAAGCTATCCTAAAGTTCGGTGCAAGCCGTTGTTTACTGCTGTAAACCCGAGGACGAGATGTGGCAGGTTGGGGTGGTTGGTACGCCATGACGATAGTTATAGCGTCAGAACATAATGAACACACACAGACAAGAAACACGTGAAGGACACGAGTTCTAACTTCCAACTGAGTTTATTGCGCAGAACGCGAAGATTTATAGAGAATACAGTAAACCATGTGGCTGAAACCATGTGCAACAAAGAGAAATACATGAGTAAGGGAAAAACAAGAGCACAGAAAAAGGCAAAGTAACGTCTTTAAGGAAAAGAAACAGAAAAGTAAAAGTAATATAACCACTTGCGCGCACTTAAACCTTCGAGGAACTTTAGCTCCTTCTCGGGCAGAGACATGTAGGGCTTGCCAACGCATAACACCTGTTCGCGTGCCATTTGCGCGGCCTCGATGACGCGCACCGGAGTCATCGTCGAGGCCTCGCAGATGGCACGCGAACAGGTGTCATGCCTTAGCAAGCCCTCCGTGTCTCTGGCCGAGAAGGAACTAAGGTTCCTCGAAGGTTTAGGTGCGCGCAAGTGGTTATATTACTTTTACTTTTCTGTTTCTTTTTCCTATAGACGTTTCTTTGCCTTTTTCTGTGCTCTTGTTTTTTCTTTACTCGTGTATTGCTCTTTGTGCCACATAGTTTTAGTCATATGGTTTACTGTCTTTTCTATAAATCTTCGTGCTCTGCACAATAAACTCATTTGGAAGTTAGCGCTCGGGTCGTTCGCGTGCTTCTTGCCTCTGTGTGCTCGTTCTGTTCTCGTGCTATAATATCACCGAGGATGAGCTCCACCTTGAAGGGTTAGCACGGCTGTTTGAGTCCAAGGCATGGCTACTCCGAATACGTAAACCAGCAATCTCTCGGTGAGGAAAAGAATCTGATCATGCAATTAAGTTCAACTTCTTATTCAACAACCAAGGCCGTTGAATTCAGAGAGCACAATAATCTTACCAACAATGTCAACAGGAACATTTGTCTACTCTCGAACTTACGCAATTGCTGGTCGTCATGCATCAATGTCAACGACTCATCCGTAAACATACGGGTGCTGTCTTTGCCGTAATGAAAAGAGAAAAATGTAGGAGAACTCAACAATGGCCCTTGACAGTATGTTCCTCTCACTTCCTCTTCTACTTCTTTCGACAGTACTAATGTATATGTCCCTAATGATGATACACGTGATCCACATTCTTGTTCTGTACAACTGGAATATTTTAATTTAGACATGCGACAATCTTCATTATTGTACGCAAATTATTCCTGAGAAACAAATCTTGCGGAAGCTTTGACAATCATGAAGCATGCATAAGCTTTGCCTTTGAGCGTAAAAATTGAATGCGTGATTGCGCCCCGTTCCCACCATTATGTCAATCCCAAGGCTCACTGAGGTTTTTGTAAATACGTTAATGGTGTCAGAACAAAATGAAGGTTAGTGTGTGGCATAGAGTGTATGAAGACATCGTAAATTGCCAACGGCAATATCAATTTATATCACTATACGAAGTCCACACTACAACGTGATTTTTCCATTTCCCACTTCACAAACCACCCACACTGCTTTTCTAAATCTGACGTTCAATGTGAAGTTCGGACCCACTTACGGTGCAGTTCTGCTGTATGCTGACGTCGTTGCTTGGCGCAGCGGAGGCGAAATTGAATATTGCGTCGCCAGCTGGAGCGTAGGGAGCCCATGGTCTCGTTAAAGAGAGGAATTCTTCCTCCTGTGTAAAGAAACTAAACAAAACCAAAAACTTAAAAAACACAAACAAAGGAGAGTAAACCGAAGAAACACAGACGAGAACAAACTTACCACCAATATCACTTCTCAACAGCAATAGTACTTCCTAACACCTCTAGTGCGAGGGAACAAGGAAAGAAACGGGAACACTAGGGTGAAGGTGCATATTTTTTGACAATGTTGGTATAATTCAGTGAATTTCTCACAATTCTTACCCACGGCGTAATATTTTTCGCTAATATGAGTTGATTCCTGTACAAAAGCAGGCCAGCTGCTTGATAACTTAACTGCTGAACTCTTTGTTTAGCAGAAACAAAGCAGACAACGTAGTAGTAAGAAAGCGTAAGAAAATTTTTTTCATTATATATAGCACTTAGGACGTTTTCCTGAATGAGCAGTTTTCAAAATATTACTTTTCATTGTCTCTTCTATTGCAGATCTTCATACAGTACAAGAAAGTACGTAAGTTTTATTGTGTTAGAAATGGTTCCCGTTCATAGCCCATTACGATTTGTGGGCTCGGACAAATTGTTGGAATGAGATTTTTATTAGTAGAAACTTATTTATATGGTATTGTCTTACCTAGCCCGAATACAGCAATCTTCTACTGTTATTTATAAACCTTGTTTTTCCAGTGATAGGCTGAAGCGGACGTTCGAGAGGTACGACATGGTTAGGGGCAAATAAGCTATTTATCAAAAAGAGCGTACTAGCTCAACTTGCGGGATAGTTTTTGACACAAGATTTTAGTGCATACAGCAATGACTTTATTGCGACGGACACACCTGGGAAACACTTGGGAAGTGGTGGCTTTTCAACTTCATGCCCATAATGCATCTGTGCATGAAATTCACGGCAATGAACATATCATTTACATTCGCGTTTATCGAAGTCAGTACTTTTCCACATTGCGTGGGAACCACGAGTGGAAGGAAACAAAGACGATCTGCATGAGCTGCTGCTTGGCTAGTCATCTCTAAGAGCCTAATAAAACAACACATTTGTCATTAGAAAGCGGAAAATATTAGCGGAGGAGGTGGGCCCAACAGCTCATGGTGAACGCGATGCATGAAATCCCGCCTAGCACCTTGACCGCCAACCCTGTGTCCTTGGACTCCCCTATTCACATAGAAAGCTGCCGCCAGCGAGGCCTACCACCTGGGATAGCGACACAGACTGCCTACTTTAACACAAGGTTCCATGGTAGCTCCGACCACTTCTACACTGATCTATTGCACCGTCCAGAATCTTCTCATGCCTAGCCCTTTTCGCAGAGAGCAGCATGAAGATTTTGATGACTCCCTGGGCGAGTTTGAACGTGTTGCAGCTATCACTTACTGGGATGAAGCGGCGTAACTCTGGAACGCGTACACTTGGCTAAATGGCGGCGCCCAGACACGATTTTTCAACAAGGACAATGTACCGACATCTTGGCACGAGTTCCAAAGTTGCCTCCTGGAGACCTACAGTGGTACCGACCCCCGCGAACAGGCTCAGTGTATGTCGAGGACATCACATGACTTTTCAAGCGAATGGATCCTGCTATGCCAAATAAAAAATTAGCAGACCCCGCGTAATGCGGGAATAAATGATATGCGAAGCACAAATGAGAAATATTAAGTCACTTTGAAATCAGCACAACGTTACGAGGTGGAAGAAAATCATGCCCTACATAACTTCTGTGTCACCATTATCATGTCTGGATGTGTCGTTTACCTTCGCCATATATTCACGTCACGTGATACCAAATTTAGTATATGTCAAGCTAGCGAAATGTCTGCGAGCATGGTATGAGCATAGTAGGTTCTCATGTTCTTAAATGACACGCGCGTCAGGATTATCATGTTCACCCCAGTCATATATTTTGTCATTTATTGACGTTACGTAACACCGTAACACCGATTTCAATTATGTAGAGCTAGAATAGTGGCCGCGAGTGCATCATGAAGGGCCCAGTATACTCTAAAGAAGCGTGCACGCTCGCGCATGCTTGGCACAGCGACGCTACGTCAGCAAAACACGAGCACTCAGTAGTCTGACGCCAGGCGCGACCAGCACTGGTCAGCGCAGCCCGACGGCAACCAGCGGCAAATGCGACATGCTACATTTCGCGCCGATGCGTTATCTAGACAACACTGCGTCTCCCTCTTTTCGTGACGGAGGGACGCCGGTTAACAGAAACGCGCATGCATCAAAGGTAAAGGTCCTAGGCGGCTAGATAGATAGATAGATAGATAGATAGATAGATAGATAGATAGATAGATAGATAGATAGATAGATAGATAGATAGATAGATAGAAAGATAGATAGATAGATAGATAGATAGATAGATAGATAGATAGATAGATAGATAGATAGATACGCTAAAGGTCGCCGATGTTCGCTAAGAAATGATTCGCATTTATAAAGTTGTGCCGCCTCATGTGTGGTGTAAAAGAACAATTTTTTCTGGTTTTGTGCGTAGTTCTCCCATGCGAGTAGCTCAATTCCTCACTGAAGTTGCAGTGATGGAGCAAGCATTGCGTCAATAGTTAGCCTTGTTTGCCCATCAAATCAGTGCCGCGTTTACTCCCGAAATTTTCACGACCCCTGGAAACAAGAGCACCGAATAATTTTGAAAAGGATGCGTTGTGTCGTCCACGAAGAAATGACAAAGCTGTACGGGAAAAGAAAACCGAGGTCGGTTTCATTACAGGTGTCATCTGTGACGAGATCCAGGAGGGTGCTGCACGTCCATCGTTCCTCATCGGTGTCACTTGATCCGAAAGCGACCCCCGTGTGTACTGATAGTCGGTGCCGTGCGTATACAGAAGCCTTGTGTTGCGATCTGCAACGCTTCGCTTTAGCCCAAAATTGCTGACCCGGACAATACCGCACGCCCCGATTCACAATATGCGATACGTCCCAATTTATACATTGATGCCGTCCGTCACGATTCATTCATCACAGGGTGGTTTGGACTTCGATGGTTGCAGAGCACTCACGCGCAAGTATGATCTCTGGCGTACGTCGGACAGCTGACCTCTGTGCTATCATGGCGGGGAGACTGCTCACATTTGCCGCGAATGTCGATATCGACAACCTGAATTACATTGTTTTTTTTTTCATCTATTCACATCGTCCCTGAATCGTTCACAGGCCAAGGCAAATTGAAGGGTATCTCGCCCTGCAGCGTGCACTCTTTACACAATGGCAATTGTGGTCACCATCTCCATGAAGAACCGCGGTCACTGGGCCACAATTTGAGGTTATGGAACGCGGACGCTCCCTGAGCCCTCGTCCGCAAAACTGAAGACAAGTGCTTTAGGAGGCAAGGTCACTGGGACTCAACCTGCAGACGACCTCCTATTGACGCTTGCACGCAACACCGAAAGCCTTTTGTCAGAGTTTCAGCAGCGCAGTACCGAAGAAAGGCCAACAACGACCTATAGACACGGTGACTGAGTGCCACTCGACATACCTTTGCTGGTTGACAGTTTTCAAGTGAGTGCCTTGGTACACACTGGTGCAGACTATTCGATTATCAGTGGAGGGTTAATCAAAAAGTCTCAGGAAAGTGGTTACGCTCAGGAATGGAACGCGTATTCGAACAGCTGGAAAGCACGTTGTAACACCTCTGTGTCGCTTGCTGCATGGCAAGTGTGAAAATTCGTGCGCCAACGTTAGTTGTCCCCTGCTTCGTTCTTCGCGACTGTTCTTGTTAGCTGTTTCTCGGCATGAGCTTCACTCGAGAATACGGTGCGATCATGAACCTTTGTCAGTTCATCGTGACGTTTTCCACTTAAGGCGCAACAGATCGAGACATTGATAACTGCCGTAAACCTGCGCTGTGTGTTCCTGACAACAGTGTGACGCTGCCGCATCAACCGACTGTTCCCATGGAAGTCGCGAAAATTTCCGATACGGTGACGCGATGACTGAAACCAGCCTATAGCTTCTACTGCTTCGAAATGTATGCGCAGCCCAAAGTGTTGTACATGTCCATAGGACATGTACAAAAACTAGTTATGAATTCCAAATACGAATATTAGTATCTTTTGTGGAACCACCGTTGCCTATGGAGATCCTATTCCTGACGTCACGAAGTGCTTCGCATTCGAGGAAGCGAATAATGATGAGAAAATTCTTGACTGCATCCACGTTAATTCGACGCTGTCAGACAAGAGAAAGGCTGCACATTATGACATTTTGAGAAAGTTTCCATCTTGCCTTGCTTCACCTATTCTAATAAAGTCCATCAAGCACACCTCACGAAGCATCAAAATATTACCGACGATGGCCTACGTCACATCCGGCCGCAGCCTTACCGCGCATTTGCCAAAAAACGTTAGGCTATTCAAACACAACTAAAGGAGATGCTCGATGACGGGGTTAATAAACCATCCGATTTTCGGTCCTCGCCAGTCGTTCTAGTGAACACGGAAAAGTGCAATTTTTGCAATTTTTAGGCATATAGTACAAATAGCACCCTCTACGACGGCCGTTTCGAAAATTAACAAGAGAAGTTTACGCACAACGGGGATGCACAAGACACGCCATAAGGAGCTTAGCCCCTAACACCCGTGTTTGTGCCTCCAGAAGGACTTTACGAATTCTGGGTTCTTCTCTTCAGCCTGTGTTTTGCCCGAGTCACTTTCCAGCAGATGATAGATATCGTTCTCGCTGGTTTCAAGCAACCAAATCGCCTTTTAAATGCGAAGCATTTCTTAGCGTACTTCAGTGAGTGTGCATCTATCTATCTATCTATCTATCTATCTATCTATCTATCTATCTATCTATCTATCTTTTATATATCTATCTATCTATCTACCTATCTATCTAGCCGCCTACGGCTGTTAGCTTTCCTGGCCGTTTGCATAATGGTATCGATACCAAACTTGGTATGGCATAACATGACTGTATGAAGGACATATTTCGCTAGTCTTGACATGAAAATCATGACATGTATGTCATAAATGTCCTGATTTACAATTCATGGTCAAGCGACTTTTGCGCTGGTTTCATTCATATGGCATGTTGCAAAACTGGTATGGTGAGACATGATTGCATGGAGCACGCAAGCGACGGACCCTAGCATAAAAATCATGACATGTGTGTCATGTATTAACATGACTACGTACTATGTTGACGATGGGTTTGCGGCCGTTTTGTAAGCGTCACGTATACCAAACTTGGTATTACGGTACGTGAATGCGTGACGAAAGTATGTGATTTATGCAAACATGATAGTCATGAGATGCGTGTCATGCAATAACATGACTACATTTCACGCTCATGATGCGCTGCCGGCCGTTTCGCTAGCTTCACATGCACAAACCTCGGAATCACGCAACGCCAATGAATGACCAAGGTATGGGACTGGTGCAAACATGATGATCATGAGATGCGTACCATGTGAGAACATCACTACATGCCGCAGTAAAGACGCCAATACATTTCGACTAGATGCAGGGCGCGTGTTCGCCCGGCGTTCATTTCGTGGAGTCACGCCGGCGTTGCCACGCCAGGCACCGGTCAGGCTATGTACTCGTAGGCGCGCGCTGTGCTGCCTCTCTTCGACACATGCGCGTTTCATCGCGTGCGGCGTCCCTTCGTCATAAAAGAGGGAGACGCATTCTTGTCTCGGTAACGCATCTGCGTGAAATGCAGCACGTCACATTTCAAGCCGGTTGGCATTGGCCCGGGCCGACGGATACAGGTCGTGCCTGGCGTCAGACTATAAGTGCTCGCGTTTTGCCAACGTAGCGTCGCTGTGCCCAGCCTGCAGGCGCGTCAACGCTACATTGGAGTATATTGGGTCCTTCCTTCTAGATGCGCTCGCGGCCGTTTTGCTAGCTCATATACCAAATTTGGTGGTACGTGACTTCAATGGACGAGGATATATATAATTGGTGCAAAAATGATAATACTGACAAGCGTGCCATCTATGAACATGACTACGTACTACACTCCTAGCGTTCTCGCAGTCATTTTGGTAGATCCACATCTACTAAATTGGGTATCACGGGACGTGTATAGATGACAAAAGTAAACGACATATCCAAACTGAATAATCAAGATATGAAAGCGATGTACGGCACCATTTGCGTGCACCTCGTAACGTTGTGCTGATTTTAATGTGACATATCTACCTTTCTCATCCGTGCTTCGCATATGATCGATCCCCACTGTTCGTGGGATCTGCCAATTTTTTTATCTCGATGATGTCGTTATCGATGAGCTTCGAAGAACGCTTAAGCGCCTGAAAAAGGTTTCGAAAGCGATTCGCTCGGTCGAAATCACACTAAGACCCCGAAAATACCGTTTCATCTATGAAGAATATAAATTTCTGTGACAGGCCATAGGTTCGGATAGAGTGCGACCTAGTCCATACATAACTGCTTGTATTAATTATTTTCATTACGCTTTGTTCGACGCAAACTCATCAGAAAATCACATAAGAAGCCGTAGTAATAAGAAAATAGGGCACTATATTCTCAATCTATATAAAAACGTCTTCTTTGTCGCTTGGTCACGTCTCTCCTTTTCGAGCAACCGGTCCTCCTTCATCCTGTTGGGCACTCCTTTTCCCCTCCACCTTCGAGTTTTCATTGTTCATACCCCGCTTTCATCCAGGGTTTCTTCGCCTGTTTTCGTAGAATAATGTCGTGCTCTTTTTCATTTTTTTTCTACAATCCCCCTCCAATTGAGTGAGCACCGCTCATTTCAGGTTCGTCTCCAGCGGATATAGTAGTGGTAGCAGTCGCTGAACGTCCTTACCACAGAGAAACTTGACTATGCAAGAATGCACGGCTCCACTATGCCCTTTACACCTCTGAAACGTGGGCAATTTTTCATATATGTGCTGGTGAGTGCTCTTCATGCAAAATGATCAGGTCGCCAGTCGTCAGCGCATTTGTTTTATTGGATAAAACGATGTGCGCGGACGCCAACGGTATCACATATTCTTTACGCCACCGCTTCCAGAAGGCATCTGTTAGTGATCGATGGTACCTCCAACGTGGGCCAATGTCGGTTCTAGTCGATGAAGTGACTGCCCACGGCTCTTGCTTCCGGTAACTTGATCAATCGATTTCCTGTCAGCAGATGATATGGCGTCAGAACTGATTCCGCACCGGGCTCCTGTTCATCATATGTCACTGAACGTGATTTGATGGTAGCCTTTGTGTCAGTCAGTGCTCTCTGAAGCGCTTCAAAAGGGAGACTTTGGCGGCCGAGAATTTTGTTCAAGGGAACTTTGGTGGATATTACCATTCGTTAACACTAACCGCCCCACCAAGCAGCTTTCTCCACAATGAACTTCCATATGATTTTCTGAAAACTGCAGCAGCTTCGTGTTTCGAGACTTCGCAGGAGGCCGCACAGTCTTTGAATATACCTCGAAGCTCGCTTGAGTGTCAAGACATTGTCACTCTATATTGCTGTCGGCAGTCCTCTACGAGCAACGAAGCGCCTGAGTGCCAGTAGAAAGCCTGCCGAAAATGACCTTGATACCAGTTTTTAAGTGGATTTATTTCGTGGTGGCACAAGTGAATAGAGCTCTTGGCGTTGTCATTCCCCATGTTTGTATAGAGAGGGCCAGCAAAAGCAGTGCCGAACACTTAGAATACTTGATTGCAGGTCACCCTGTCTTTAGGAAGGGGCGCAGTCAGGGCACTAGCTGGCTTAAGTCAATGTCGCAGACATATCCGGACATTTGAGATGCCTTTTTTCAGCAGCTGCCAGCAGCTTTGTATCCAAAAACGTACTCAATCTCTGTCATGGTTTTGTGTACTCTGAGAGCGCCGAGCCTGTCATGGTTTTCTGAGAGCGCCGTGCACAAGAAGTTTGGTTACAGTATGTTCTTTTGGAAGTAGTACAAGATGCCGTATATCATAATACTCAGAAGAGAACTGCAGGTGACCTATCACTCGCAGCAGCACCCCAGTATCGGGAAAAGGCTGGAAAATGGCGACTTTACTGTTTGCGTGTGAGTGGTTCTCGTGATTGAGTGCAGCAATTTCTTGCGCGAAGCCCACAAGCTGGACGTATTAAAGTCAATAATTTTTGGCCTCTTGCAGTTCAGCCGCGGTGAAATTGTCCTCGGTGATGCATGTTCGTTTCCAACAATTGTTAATAAACCTCATTATTCATGTGCTGTCAACAGGCAAGCATAGCTGCTGTATTGATCTGTCAGCAGCAAATGAGTAATTTGGCACACCTCTGTGAGCAGTACCATGGTGTGTCTTCGCTTTTTTTTATCGATGAAACAACTTGCATATTAAACAAATTAGAACATAGGCTTAATTTTGATTGTACAAAAAAGCATTTAAGGTACAAGTTGAAGAAGTGCTAATGCAGGAAAACATACTTTTTGATGGATCCTAAAATTACTGATGTTAGCAATGGTAGTAGTCGGGCGATGGAAATCTCGTACTGCATGTATTTTATTAACTATAAAATAAAATGATCTGTATCACATGTCTCTAATGTTCTAGTCTGATTCTTTCTTCAGTGATGGTTATTTAAGTGTGTTATGTAGTGAGTATGTTACAAGATTTGTACAGTCAGTCAGATTCAATGTAACATGACATGTTTGGCAGCTATCTTTTCTCTGTTGCTTTTTTTGTTTATGAAGGACTGATGCCACGAAAGCTGTTTTTTTATTTTTAGTTTTTTGATGTACGAACTGTGTTCAAGGGTGTTGGGTCCTTTGTCAGGCTATATGCCTTTAGCCCCAACATCCTTTTGTTTCTTGTGTCTTGTACAAGAAAAGAATAAAACAAATTTTGCAATTGAAGTTGAATTGAATTGATAAGCGAATCGTAGGAAGCGGTGTCTTCTTTCTTTGCAGGCCATACATACGGCATATTGGCTAGCCAGTCCAGTCCGTTCCATCACAGCCTACTTTCACGCAGAGAACTCGCCGTCATTCCGCTTGTCAGGCCGTCAGCGGGGTTCTCTTTTTTGGACAATGCCTGCATTTCTCCTAACTGCACAAACTTTGTATTTTCCTGCGCGGTTCTCTACGAATGGGCTATATTCTTTGGCTGTGCTCTTAATCCAAAAGAGTGTTACGGTCGTGTCAGACCACAGACACACTGGGATGGGTCGGCCTATTACACCCGGTATGTAAGCAGCCATTAGAGCCCCAAATATTCCCACCATTAACTCATGTTGTGGTAAAGAAATTGTCTTGAGAGAAGCCACTTCGAATTTCCCCAAGATGAGAGTCGCACTCACCCCTTCGCTATCTTTCTCTGTTCACAGATCAACGCAGGTACCGTATGCTCTCGGCATTCCATACGGGAGGCACTGTATGCTCTCTGGAGCTCTCTTGAAGTTCTTTGACTGGGCTCAACGCAGCCCGGGAACCAGAGCTCTCGCAGGCTGGGGATCTCCTTGCAACAATCTTTCCATATTTTCAACAGATCTTAGAGAATCTGCTTAAGTCATCCCAGTTTTCTCTCCCAAAATTTCTGGAAAAGCACCTTAGTAGTCAGCACAAACATGGTGAAAAATCCCAAAGGATTAAACACTCGGGCAGACACCTGTAACACCACCCGTTCGAGCTGCCACTCGTTCTGATAGCACTCAGCACTGCACCCATCAATATTTTCATCTGTAGGCATCCATGCCAAACCCAATACCTTCAGTACTTCATCTTGTTCTTGGGATTTGCCCTCCTGAAGTTCCTTACGCACCACTCTTGAGTTTGACGACCACTTTTGCAGATGCATACCGGCATCTTTCATTAATTTTTTGGCATCTGTGGCAATCTTTAGTGCTTCTTTTACTGTGTCGGCACGAGTTACCAAGTCGTCCACGTAAAATAGTCTTTGAGTATGGCAGCTGTTTCCTGAAGCCTACCTGCCTGTCTCCTGACATGTTGGAGACTCATGGCAGTCAGCTGGTACGCACTTGCCGTTGTGCCAAATGACACCCTTACCATTCTTCATTCTTCAATACCGGGCAAGTCGTCAACGTTCAGTGGTGTGTGCCTATACCATAAAAATATCAGCGCATCTTGGCCTTCTGGTTGCCCTTCGATTAATAGAAATGCAATTTCTATGTCTGCGACGAGCACCACTCTTCGCCGACAAAAACGCAGCAGCATTCGCCCTGAGTTACTGGTGATGCTCGGGCGTTTTTCAAGATGCTCGTTCACTGACAATTGTTCCAGCTCATAGGATGAGGCATCGAATACCACTCGTAGTTTTGTTGTAATCGAGTCATTCCAAATCAGTGGCTGGTGTTGAATGTAGTAAACTAGATTCACTGTCGTTGATTTCGTCATGGGCTTTGCATGGCCCAATGCTATAGTATACTGAATTGCTTTTTTATACTTCCGCACAAGTTCCTTTTTGAGGCGCAATAATTTTGTAGAATTTCTTAGCCTTTGCATTGCCATATTCCAGTTGTCTGCTAGATCTGTTGATTTTTTTTCTCTCACGGAAATGCTTCTTCATATTGCCCGGCTTTTTTGTTATTGTGGCTAAACATGTCTGCTCAATGTTTTTATTTTGGGCTTTATCTGAGATGCCGATGGCGCCGGCTTCCCAAAACTTCCGATGGGTCGAGTCCACGTTATCTGAAATGTCCACGCTGATATTTAGGACGCAGACATTTGATGTCACACCATAGCAGACGCTCACGCTGAAAGGCCCTTGGAACGATTAACCGAATACTGGGTTGATAAATCCAAGCTCCTGGTTTTCATTGCAACAATGAACTTCTTCAGTTGGAAACTTTTAGAATGATCAGCTTCAATTAACACTCCAATTCAGTGAATGGCTGGCCTGTCGTCATTAAGAAGTTTGTCTGCAATAATGGCCCCTTCCTTTTCCAGCTGCTGTGCGAAGGAATGTTCCATGGAAACTGGGACAAAGTCGGTACATATGAACGGCACGTCGACAGCTTCTATAGTCATTAGTTTTTACTGCAGTGACTCTAAACACGTTGTTTAACCACACAGCGACTTTAAGCACTAGCCTTCATGCTGCCGAAGGTGTTTAGGTAGAAGTCAGTGGCCCCAAGCGTCTTCAACTTGATGATGATGATGATGATGATGAAAAACATTTATTATAAAAGAGAGAGGTACGGGGCCATAGCATGACCTCGCTACATGATCGGCGTCCTTAGTCCGGGACACCGCATGACGAGGCCCCTACTCGAGCCCGTCTCACCAGAGCCCGTTGAAGCTCTAGTGATGAGCAGTTGAGGAGGGCAGTCTCCCATGCCTCTCGGAAAGGGGTAGGGGAAGGGGGTAGGTGGGGATTTTTCGGACATGCCCATACCATGTGGAAGATATCACACGTCCCCCCACAGTGTGGGTACCGCCCATCTGTGTTCGCATCAAAATGTTTTAGGATTGCAGGACAGAGCAATCCTAAGTACCTGTCTGCAGGCGCCTTAGAATTCGCTCTTCCGCCTTACTCAGCCCCTATGCAGGAGCCGGGTAAAGGCGGTGAGTGTCGCGATAATAGGTCAGAATTTCTTGAACCGCAGCAGCGGTGTATTGGCCTCCGAGTCATAAGAGCCAAGGTGAGGAGCCCGGTGGGTAAGCGCTCGGGCGGCCGCGTCAGCGGCCTCATTACCTCGTAAGCCCTGATGGCCAGGAGCCCATACGATGCGTTTCGGGGCTGGATCAGCGAGAGCCCGTTTTAGATTTTGGCTGGCTAGGGGGGATATTTATCCTACCAAGTAATGAGTACATGCTTTCCGGGAGTCCGTGATGATAACTTTCGAGTTGGGGTCCGCAGCAGCAAGCGCTATCGCGACTTCCTCAGCGCGCTCTGGATTTTGTGCTCAGAACGAGAGCCCATTGACATGCTTTTCCCGGTAAACTACAGAGGCCGTGTAAAATCCCGTGGGCGAAGGCCCTGCTATATCTACGTAGAATACACCAGGTCGGGAGCCGTGTTGCCTCTTAAGCGTCAGAGCCCGCGCCTGTCTTCTGCTTTCGTGCGTGTGCTTATCCATGTTACTGGGGAGTGGAGCGACCGAGAGCATATGCCACCACAGTTCCAGATTACGCTCCGCCTCCTCTGCAGTGCAAGTGTGCTGTATATGTAAGCGGTTTAGCAGGTGGCGCCCGGGAGCCGTCTGCACGAGCCGCGTATATTGATTCATAAGGTGGGCCTCCCGCAACTCCTGGTAGGAGTTGAGCACACCTAACGCGCTCAGTTTGGCGTTGGAAGTGGCCACCGGGAGATCCAGAGCTCGTTTAGTAGCCTTACGAATGATGGCATCTCTTATTTCGTCTTCTTGCTTGTTAGTGCGAAGGTATAGGACGGCGTAGAGGATCCAGCTAGTCACGAAGGCATAAGCGAGCCGAAGTGCGTCCCTGCCCCGCAGACCACCCCGCTTGTTGGAAACGCGGTGGATCATGCGCCCTACCTGTTCGCATAATCTCTTGAGTTTCGCTATAGTGGAGTCCGGTCTGAGTCTGTGGTGAATGAACAGGCCCATAATTTGTTTGGGAAATATCTTCCCGAATAAAAGTCATTTGGCTGCCATCGTCTCTGACGCCTTGGAGGTAGCCACAAGTACTTTTGCCAAAAGTCCAAGTGCAGGACGTTTGGAGGCCAACTTCCTTTTTTATGTTCTTTTAAGGTCGTATGCACATTAGTTGTGAGTGCCTCCTTGTCTTTTGTTGCTTTCCGGTCGGGGTTGCACATGGAGGAGCCAAGAGCTTTATTTCAGTAAATGCAGTTTAGTTTTCGTCTACACTGCTTTGACTGGTGCCCTCTAACTGCGCATCGAAAGCAGCAGCCCACTGGTCCTACCTTTGCCAGCTTTTCTTTCAGAGGGGCGAGAGTCGTGCACGCCTCAGTTTCGTGTTCCCCTGACTAACAAAAGAAACACCTTCTCACCCTCTATGGATTTGCGTGAAGAACAGCCGGACTTGGCTTTTGAAGTGGCTGGCGTCTTTCGCGATTTACTGGGCAATTTTGCTTTGCTTTACTGTTCTTCATCGGGGACTGTTCCCCCACCCTGCACCTCTCGCTGCTCTCCGTCTCCAGCAGGAGAAAGTCGAGAATTTCGGAAAGCTTTCCGTCGACGCCAGTCGTCATTACACTCGGAGAGAACGATTCGTTGCCTTCCGACTGGACTGTATACATGTTAGGCTTGCTGGCTTGACTTGCTTTTCTGTGGAAGTAGACTATCATGTCCTCCGGAAGCGATGACACGAATTAATTACATAGCATTGCTGAGATTATAGATGTGCTAAACCCTAGTCCTCGTAGATCACGGCCCCCCGCCAAGGTGGTCTAGTGGCTAAGTCACTCGTCTGGTGACCCGCAGGTCGCGGGATCGAATCCCGGCTTTGGCGGCTGCATTTCCGATGGAGGTGGAAATGCAGTAGGCCCATGTGCTCAGATTTGGGTGCATGTTAAAGAACCCCAGGCGGCCAAAATTTCGGGAGCCCCATACTTTGGCGTTTCTCACAATCATTTGGTGATTTTGAGACGTTAAACCCCAAATATCAATCAATCAATTGCAGACCACGAACGTACATTTCTACGTGGCCAAACAATCGACGCAGTCCCCTTAAGTGAGCCGATGAACATACTCGAGGAAGTGCCCTTAAATATCTGAGATTTTCTTGCTAGATATGCTCTTTGTCGCCGTAT